>MU775116.1:146401-187748 GCA_026770625.1 Nicotiana glauca
GCCAACTTACATTCCTTGATACTAACCTATGCTATTCATGATTATTTTGAAATGTAACTAAGCCCCATTTTCTAGGAGGGTCCTAAGAGTTTACGGTCAAAGCAGTTTGGTGCTTGCTCTTCCCCTACGGAGAGTTCCTCCGAAACAAACAAAATTTTGTGACCTTATTTCAATCAAAGGAAAATCTTGTCAGTTTAAAATGGTGGCTAGTTGATGGCATTCTTGTTGAAGATGTCACCCCTGCCGTGTTTTGCTTTGACCTGCTTCTCCGTATTGGCCCCGAGCCGCTTGACTTTCTGACTGACTTTCAAACCTCATGACCTTTGATGACCTGAGTGTTCTATACCCAAATCGTTGTTTTACATCTCTGACCCTTTCGCTGAATCGTTGCATCCCCCATGAAGTTAACAATACATTCCACCGATGAAACTTCCGGTGACTCCTTATATCCCACTTTACATCATGCTTTCTTTGGTATGTTCTGGAAAAACTGTGCTTTGCAATTTTGGAAGCTGGTAGTGAGCTTTGAAATCCTTTATTATTTGCTTTTGAACAAGACTAACATTGAAATATCGTAGAGAAACAGACCCCAAAAGAAATGAAATGCAATGACCTTGAGAGTTAAGGATAAAGAAAATCCAAAACAAGACGACTTGCTAAAAGGAAAAAGGAAAAGAGACTTATCTGAGTGGAGCAGCTGGTACCATTGATCATGACATGCATTTTGGATTAACCGGCCCAATCTGTCCAACCAATCAACTTTTAGTTGCAATACTTTGTTGCCCTGGAATTCCATAACCTTATTTCTACACCCAAACCTTAACCTTGTTTATCCTGCGGTATCCTGAAAGGTTTTCACCCACATACCTCTCTCAGTTGTTCATCTCTCAACTCACTTTTTCCTTAAGGTGCCCGTGAGGGTTTTCACCAATAAGACTCTCTCATATTCATTTCTCTCAGCTTTCTCGCCTTACGGTGCTCGTGAGGGTTTTCACCAATAAGACTCTCTCATTTTTCATTACTTTTCCTGCTTGGACCAGAGTGCTTCCCTTGCTACAAATCACCTCTTCTTGCTCGACTTGGCATTTCTTGAAGACAGATCAGAAGGTCTTTCTTTGGACCGTAACGTGGTTTTTTGGATAGTGTTAGAAATAAAGGATATCAAAGGCTCAAAAAAAATTCAAATGGGTTCAGAATTATATTTCTTACAAAAAACACTTCTGCCCCAGTTTCTTGCTTGGGAACTTTTGGATTTTATTTTGATGGGACCAAATCGTGAGGCTGCCTACGTATCCTTAAAAGGAATCAGGTCAAACGTAGTTCATATCATAGAAATGACTTTGTTGTTGTGATTTTTCCTTCTTTTTCTTCCATTTTCTCCTCTGTTCCCTTTTTCTTTTTTCTTTTTTCTTTTTTTTTATTTGTTTTTCTTTTCTTTTCTGCTCTTTTTCTTTTCTTCTTATTTTTTTTTTTCATTTTCATTTTTCTTTTCTCCCTTTTCCTTTAGTTATCATTTAGGCTTGCGTTTCTGATCTTTGCTACTAATTCCAAAAGAGGGGTATGAAAGGAAACCAACAAGGTTTAAAGGGATAACAAACGATAAAGTGTTTACATAGCAGAACAAAATGTCTTCGTCATTCCAATCTTCAAAACATGCTAAGTACAAACAAATACAATTAAACCAAAGAAGATCATACATAATATCTCTTGATCGCATCGGAATTGATGGCAATTTATACACACTTGCATTCCATATCTGTTAAATACAAAGCACTATTTGACAATACTCTAGTCACGATGAACGGCCCCTACCAATTTGGGGCAAACTTGCCTTTGGCCTCAGCTTCATGCAGACGGATGCGTCTCAACACTTGCTGACCCACTTTGAACTTTCGTGGAAGCACCTTCTTATTATATGCTCTTCCCATTCTCCATTGATATAACTGACCATAACACACTGCTGCCAATCTTTTCTCATCAATCAAACTCAATTGCTCAAGGCGGGTTTTGACCCAGTCATCATCATCAATTTTGGCTTCTATGACAATTCAAAGGGATGGGATTTCCACTTCTTCGAGTATCACTACTTCAGTACCATATAAAAAAAATAAGGAGTCTCCCCTACTAAAGTACGAATAGTAGTACGATATCCTAGCAATGCAAAAGGTAGCTTTCCATGCCACTGTCTAGAACCCTCCACCATTTTTTGGAGTATCTTCTTTATATTCTTGTTGGCTACCTCAACTGCTTCGTTTGACTTGGGGCGGTAAGGGGTGGAATTGCGATGTGTAATCTTGAAATTCTGACATACCTCTTTCATCAGATGACTATTGGGATTAGCCCCATTGTCTGCAATGATCACCTTTGGTATTCCAAACCGACAAATGATGTTTGAGTGCACAAAATCAACCACTGGTTTCTTGGTCACAAACTTGAATGTTTTGGCCTCAACCCACTTGGTGAAATAATCAATGGCCAATAGAATGAACATGTGCCCATTTGATGTTGCTGGCTCTATTGGCCCAATGACATCCATGCCCCATGCAACGAAAGGCCATGGTGCAGATATTGTGTGCAATTCCGATAGAGGAGAATGAATCAAATATCCATGCACTTGACACTGATGACACTTGCGCACAAAACTAATACAATATCGCTCTATAGTAAGCCAATAATAACCTGCTCGGAGAATCTTCTTTGCCAACACGTACCGACTCATATGCTGTCAACAAACTCCAGAATGTATCTCGGTCATGATAGATGTGGCCTTTCTAGTATCTATGCATCTCAATAGCCCAAGATCTAGAGTTCTTTTGTATAATACCCCTCCACTAAAGAAGAGTCAACTTGCCAACCGTTGAATTGTTCTCTTTTGATCACCTATGGCTTGTACTGGATATACACCTATTTTGATTTATTATTTGATATCGTGGAACCATGGCTCACCATCAAGTTCTTCTTCCAACATATTACAGTAAGCATGATGATCGTGGACCTGAATTTCTAAAGGGTCCACATAATCCTTATCTGGATAATATAACATTGACACCAGAGTGGCCAAAGCATCAGAACCTCATTATGAATCCTTGGAATGTGCCTGAACTCTATAGATTGAAACCATTAACAAAGATCATGCAAACATTGTCGGTATGGTATGAGCTTCAGATCTCGTGTTTCCTATTCCCCTTGAATCTGGTGCACCAGAAGGTCCGAGTCCCCTATGACCAAGACTTCCTGGACACCCATGTCTATAGCCAACCTCAAACACAAGATACATGCCTCATATTCAACCATGTTTTTAGTACAGTAGAAATGAAGCTGAGCCGTAACAGGGTAGTGTTGCCTGTTTCAGAAATAAGTACCGCTCCTATCCCAACGCCTTTCATGTAGGTAGTCCCATCAAAGAAAAGTTTCTATCCTGGCTTTTCGACATGTTCCAACTCATCAACATGCACCACCTCTTCATCAGGGAAGTAAGTCTTCAAAGTCTCAAATTCCTCATTTACTGGATTCTCAGCCAAATGGTTGGCCAATGCTTGAGCTTTTATCGCAGTCCGTGTCATATAGACAATGTCAAATTCTGTGAGCAAGATCTACCACTTTGCGAGCCTCCCTGTAGGCATAGGCTTCTGAAAGATATACTTCAACGGATCTAACCGAGAGATGAGCTAATTAGTATAAGATGAGAAGTAATGTTTCAACTTTTTTGCTACACAAGTTAGGGTGCAACACGTCATCTCAAGATGAGTATACTTAACCTCGTAAGATGTGAACGTCTTACTGAGATTATATATGGCATGCTCTTTCCTTATAGTGATATAATGCTGATTCAATGCACAACCAAATGAATTGTCCAAAACAGTCAAATACATAATCAAAGGCCTCCCTGGATCTGGAAGGACCAACACCGGTGGGTTTGAAAAATACCCCTATATCTCATCAAATACCTCTTGACACTCATCTGTCCACTTGAACACAACATCCTTATTTAACAGCTTGAAGATAGGCTCACACGTTGTCGTAAGCTGAGCAATAAACCTAATGTTGTAATTCAGCATCCTTAGAAGTGGAAATTCTTGAATAGCTTTGATTTTTTATGGGTCCAATTCAATACCTCGACGGCTAACTATGAATCCCAGCAATTTTCCAGATGGAACACCAAAAGCGCACTTTGTGGGATTGAGCTTAAAATTGTACATGTCATGCCTTTGGAAGAACTTTCCTAGATCCCTTACGTGGTCAGACTCCCTATGTATCATGTCGTGGAATATGGTTATCATTTCCTTCATGTAAGTTGCCCCAGCATTTTTTAGACCAAAAGGCATAACCTTATAGCAATATGTTCCCCACGGCGTGATAAATGATGTCTTTTCTACATCTTCTTCATCCATTAAGATCTGGTGATAGCCTACATAACAATCCACAAAAGAACCAATCTCATGTTTTGCATAATTATCAATCAATATGTGGATGTTTGGCAGTGGGAAGTTATCCTTTGGACTCGACTTGTTGAGATAACGGTAATCAACACACACTGTGGCCTTACCATCCTTCTTCGGCACAAGTACAACGTTGGCTAATCATATGGGATACCGCATGACCCGAATGACTTTTGCATCAAAATGCTTGGTGACCTTTTCTTTGATCTTCACACTCACATCAGTTTTAAATTTCCTCAGCTTCTGCTTGATAGGGGGAATGTCGGGTCAGTGGGCAATTTGTGAACCACCAAGTCAGTGCTTAGACCCGGCATGTAGTCATATGACCATGCAAAAAAATCTTTGTATTCGAACAATGCTTTAATTATCTCCTCTCTGAGTTGTGGTTCAAGATGGACATTTATTTTGGTTTCCCAGACATTATCTTGATCCCCTAAGTTGATTGCTTCTGTATCATTCAGGTTATGCTTGGGTTTTTCTTCAAAATGACTTAATTCTTTACTAATCTCTTCAAAGGCCTCATCATCATCATATTCTAATTCATCATCACACTCAATTTCTTGTATTATTATTTCAAAATTAGATTGGCTTTTAAGATTGGGCCGAAGATTCCTCATGCATGTTATGTCATTGAAACCAATATAAAAAGAACTGTACAAGAAAGAAAAAAAAGGAAAAATAAAACTATTAGGAATGAAGAAGAATGGAAATTGTATTTCATTGAAATTAAAGATAACAAGGTTTAATACATCCAAACGGACGGAACATAGAATCTGAACTACAACCCTAGAATAATCCAGCTAAAAGAAAAATCAAAGCCGACTACCAAAACTCCCCCGAGTAGTAAGACGAGTAGCTTCCCAATTGTTGATCTTTGCACCGGGCCCCACAAATTGCACATCTGCCTTGCTCAAACCCTCTCCAGCTTCCACCACATTCACATCGTCGAACAAATTTTCAAACCTTTTGAAGTAACTCCTTATCAGGACCAATCACAGAACGGGGAATTGTTGTTACTGGGCGCTTCTTGGTACCAAGCCTGGCAAATGATCTGGAGAGACGTGGGACAGGCTTTGGAAGAACCCATGCCCTCTGTTTCAACTTTTTGGCTTATCTCACATCTGCGGCTGTAGGCTTGAATCCCAGACCAAAGGTATCCAAATTTTTGGGAAGAGACACTAGCTGTACGATGCCTTGCAGAGGAGCACCTCTCACGCCCCGAAATCCGAGGAGCGCGACTGGCGCTCAACCGAGTAAACTCGATCTAGCAAACCTGTTAGATCTCATTCTACCCAAACTAACTCATGAATAAAATGGAGATGGACCCCATTAACCAAATTCTATAAACATATCATTAACGATTTCCATTTTATTTTCATTAGCAACTTCATTCGCCATATTAAAGGTATTACAAGTTTCATACATCATTGCCAAAGATCAATATTTCTATTTTAAATTCTCATGCCCAACACTACCCACAACCTTTCTACGGAGCCTCTAACTACAATTAAACAATAATATGGAAATGCCGGCAATAAGGCTCCGGCTATACCTTACACAACTACCAAAATAAGATTACGGGAAGAAAAGCGACATGAGCCACGCAGGGCCCCAAGAGGAAAGGGGCTCACCAATATAGCTGACAAAAAGTGGAGGAGGTGATACTGTTGGTGGACTGCAGTACCTGCAATAGAACAACCTACAATCATAACACGAATGTAGCGCCCCCGATAAAAGGGACGTCAGTACATTTGAATTTTACTGGTATGTATGAAAAAACTTCACCCCAAGTAGAATCAAATAACACACAAGTAACAGATATCAATAGAATCAACGATCAAATGCACGTGAAAGAAACAATAAAAGCCAAACAAGTTTCACAATCTCTCCTCTTTCCTTTCAACATTATCACATCAATGATTTCATAATTTTCTCATATTTTTTTTCCAATAGTGATTTCGATCACTTTCCACCCTTATTACCTCGGCCACCCTTATCACCCCAACCACAATTTATCATTTTGTGTTGCGGTGTGCAACCCGATCCCATCGGACAATCACATTCCACTAACAACACAACAACAACAACAACAATTCATAAAGAACAACAACAATTCTCAAGGAAAAAAACAATAATTCCAAAGGGCCAACAACAATTCACTAAAAATTTCCATAACCATCAATACCATTTCCATCATATTCAACAGCTCATTTGCCATTTTAGTAACAACGATAATTGCCCACGACAATCCACATATGATATTACCACAGTTGTTTCAATTGCATCAACCATGATTTCTTTCCATCATTTGTTACACAGCTCTTACCACACAAACACATTCACACACCCACATTTGGTTTGTTGCCATTTATTTGTACCATCATTACGGAAGACTTAACCAACAACGTTCAACGCACATTAATCACAAGCATTCACAAATAGTTCACATAAGTAAACACATACTTCCATGTCGACATCCTCAAGCTTTTACAAACTTTGCACCTAACAAGATAGGCACATCAAATCACTTCTCAGAATCACGTATAACTTGGTGGTATGGAAAAAAACTAAGGCAATCAATTCACATATTTTCGTACAAGGTACACATACTGTATGCTTGTCACAACAAGGGGATTATACAAGAGTTAAACTTAGCCATACATACCTCGTTTAAGCTTTCCTTAAGTTACTACAACATTGCGAAAATTCTAGCAATCCTAATCTAGTTTGAGACATAACAAAATTGAACACAAATTAGAAGGGTATTCATGGTTTCGGCCTATTTGAGCATTTTATCAAATACTAATTGAACATCTAGATTTAAAATTTCTTTTACAAGGTTTTCCTTCATTCCCCAACCAAATCTTTACTTATTTATGTTAAACAATATTACCATAAACCTAAGTTGTACATGCATTAATACACAATACTAATACACCTATGAATCATACCTCAATAACCTATCTTATACTCCAAACTCGAAAAAAACTAGGGTATAGAATCTTACCTCTTAGATGAAGAACTTGCGATTGGGTTATTTGATTCTTGAAGATTGATGCAAGATTTGGATAATTTAAATGTTGGGTTCGTCCTTATCTCTCTAAAATGCTCGCACCTCTCTCTAAATCAGTAAGAAATGACCCCAAAATGAAACCTAAAGCATATATATTAAAATGGGGCCGGGTTATAAAAATTAGAAAATTAACCCTCCGATGTCAAGTATGCGATCGCAGAGCAGACCGCAGAATGACAATGCTTCCCGCAGATGTGTCGCAGAACCCGTTGCCTAGAACTGGGCTGTTCTACTTCATTCTGCGACCATTTTGCGATAGTAGAATGGTTTTGCGGTTCGCAGAGCTAAATCTGCGATCACAGATTTCACCGCAGAATCGTATTTTTCCAGCTTTTGGTAATTTGATCATAACTTTGTGTAGGAATGTCCAAATGACAAACGGTTTAAAGCGTTGGGAACTAGACTCGAAGACCTTTCATTTGATAGACTATCCATCACCGAAAACCTTATAGATATTAAGATATACTCGTTCAAAGTATGGACTAGTGCAAGATCATTGGGAATTTTAGCTTATTTTGGACTTTTTCAAATTTTCTTAGACTTAGGCCTTTCCTTGGACCCCAAATTACTTAGAGAAATTTTCCGGGGCCTTAAATTCTCCCCCCCCCCCAGGATCATTCATCCTCGAATGAAGAGTAGAGTCCAACTTGAACTCTTATATAATAAATCTCTTTTCTTACCTACCTCAAGACCTTAAATTTTGACTAACTCCTAAATTTTTCAGAAATTTTCGCAGAGTCTCCTTTGTAACTAGGCCTATCCACATGCCAGAGAATCACCAAAATCGTCTTAACAACACATCCACAACTAGATAGAGCACCACAATAAATATATCAACAATACTAATCTCAGTATTATAAACACTACATTATCATAAGGATACCAGAACATAGACTGCACAGTTTTAGATCAAAACACCTATATAGTGCCTTTCAAGTCTAAACTTATTGATATTCAATCAAGAAAAAATATTTTCCTTCCACGACACTTTCAGCCTTCTAGATGACCTCCTCGACTTACAAGTTTTATCATGACGCATTCTCAGAAATAATATCAACTCCCAAACATACATAACAAGGATGACTGATAGACACCTCGCATGAGTTAACTATCCATTGACTCTACCTTTAATAATTTCCACTATACAATTTACATTCCACCGAGTATTGCAATTCATGGTAACAACAAGAACCTATAATTCCATCACATGTCAACATACCATCAAGAATGTCATTTAATAGTAACCAAACAATCATGTGTTCATAATAGTCCTTACCATCTATTAATGTAATCAAAAAGGTGTTCATCAACAAGAATATCATTTCATTTCAATCAACAATCCATATTAAGTCAAGCCACTATGATTCTTTCCAGTAGTGCATCATATAGGATATTACCATGATCATATAGTTCAATCAAATCAATTCATACCCCTCTTTTATCACTAACTTCTTAGACATAAACATATGGAAACACAAAGTACATGAGGAACAGTTACGGGGAAAACCATACTCCTAGTGCAAACTAATGTGTAATACACTTTTGTTACTTTTATTATCAACTCACATAACATCTTCAGGGGAAAATATGGATAATAGCCTGCTTACCCTCCAAACTCTAAATCTCTAGGCGAACACTCACACTAAACCCTTGATGATCTTCAACAATTTCTCTAAGATGTGCTATCATAAACTGACCATAAAATTACCTATCCAATATATATGATCACACCGTGAAGCTTCATCTTTGACTTGTCTGAACCTGCAATACCCAATGGATCTAATACAGTGAGGAAGAACAGAGTTCAAGATTAGGCTGGAGTTATTCAGGAACACATTAATGTGCTGAGCAGATCATTTCACGAGGTTATATGCTAAGACACACAAAAGGTTACTACTAACAATACTGACGTGGTTAATTATTGTGAGGACATCAATTATTAGACAAATAAGTCATAGGGGTAACTCGTACATTGGCAGTAGGAACCATTAAGGAGGAATACTCAAGTACGTGAACCACTCCTTTTCTAGAGTGAAGGGTAATTCCGTTTATCAAGAATAAAAATACTCGGGCACCTTGAATGCGATATGGGTTTCAAAATACATGAAGTCGAATTACACTCTTAACATTACTTGACACACGGAATCTATGCCACAAGCCCATGAGGATGAAAAAAAGTTGAACGTTTATGAGATTATCATATTTCAGACAGCTTAATCCTTCCTGATAATTGATCATATACGAGGGAACTAAAGATACGACCACTTGTCTTTCAAATCAATATGCTCATGATATGTGCAAAAATCTGAAGGCATCTAATCTCATCCCTTTCGAAAGTAAAACCACATAGCTCTGACATCTAGATGTTGAGATGAAATCATGTACTGGTTTGAGGCATCATATTGGTTAACATGATTCTTCAGGAAGAGAGAAAAATGCCACTCCTAACCACCCAAGGGGGTGTAATACCAAGGGTAGTAAAACTCCCCTCACATGAAAATGATATATTCAATACTTCTAAAAGCCGAGTGAGAAGAAGGACACGTAACCTATTCAATCCGACCCATTTGAGACTTTGGAAAAGGGGATGCAATTTGGTTTGAAATCAGAGAAATTTTAGCCTGAGCTTAAAGGAAAATCATTACTTTTGAAACACATAGTACAAGCCCTCACAGTCCAACAAATTTGATAACAATGGTGAGGAAGTACTTAAAACCATTACGAGTTGGTATAAAACAAGACCTCAAAGTGCCCACATGGATAAGTTTGAAAGAATGAGACATCTTAATGAATTTATCAAGGAGAAGCAACCTGTGCTATCTAGTCACAAGGACAAGTGGGGCAGGTAGATGATTGTTTAGGAAAAGCTCTCATAAGAAGTGCGAGCAATATCTTTTTATCCTAACAAAAGCAAAATGTCCTCATCCTTAATGCTATAAGACTTTCTCTTTGATGTCATGAAACATAAATGAATTCTACAATGAGAGTTATCAGATGAATTAGATAGTAGGGTAGCAAAACTAATGAGCACCATTTGGAACCAACGAGCTTAAAACAAGGTGAAGACATTAGAAATCTGTAGGAAAGGAGAAATTTGCCCACTCTCGGGGTGCTTGTAGAGTACATAAAAGTGAGGTTAATTAAATCATATCATATAGTTGGATAAGTAGTCGAGACATTGATATTGCATTGAAGATTACGGGCAAACAACACATGATGCAAGACAAATTACAGAAAGTGAGAGAGCCTTATGGAAGTAACCTCTACATTGTAACCACTATGAAGGGTGGTAATATAAAGCGATTACGAGAAGCTACCCTTTTTTTTGAAAGAAGATCTCTGTATGAAGTCACGTGATGTATAGCTCTAGAATTCAAAAATTCAATTGTGTTTAGCACCTCAACTTTATAATGAAGCATTACAACACACTTCTATACAACCAGTTATTACAAGCCATATGGGGAGATGCTATAAGACTTGACTGAGAGAAAGGTTTTGACATACGAATATGTTACTAGGTGTATTTCTCTTTGACCAACACAAAATTAAAAGGCGAGACTTAAACTGATAAGCAGATTGTTGGACTAGCACAAGTGAAGATAATCCATTATCGGAAAGAGATCATTCAATTTCAGCAATTGCGGCATGCTATCAACCCTTGATGAATCTTGAAGTGATATGAGAACCCAATGAGATAGAATAGAGTAATCATGGAGGGTTTGCAGATGTTCATAATGAGTTCTTCATAGATTTCAACTTGAGAACTACCCATATGCTAATGAAATACAGAAGAATATGAGAAATATGCATTGTGCTATAATAACACCCAAAGGTGTGCTTGGTCTTCACAGAGATCCTAGTAAAGGTCCTTACGAGATAGAAAGTGTTACGATGACTCATAGAAGGATATGTTCTCTCATGGTTATCAAACAAGTGTGGGGAAACTAGCACAATGAATTCACTAACTAAAGAACACAATGAACACATGCTATGAATGTGTAAAGAGAAAGGAAACATTTGATATAAGCTGGACATGCTTCTGCTATATTAGCTCCCAACTGCAATATACGACCATGCCACGGGATGTCCCAAGTCGACACGAAAGTTATGGGGACACAATATCTTTCTATGACGGGGATGTGAGGATCCCCAAATTTCTAGAGAGACTTTATGCGCACGGTGACCATTTCGGTTGACATGTACTCACTTGATAGGTGTTAAGGTATGCTCTTATGTTACTAGGCAGTGAGAAGCTTTCATGATGATTAACTGTTCAAACCATATAATCTATATACACGACTGAGTAAAACAGTGACTTGAGAAGGTTCACAACGCTAGGATGCTTTGCATGGAACTTGACACCACATAGGTAAATTTTACGACGGTGCATGTAGAGGCGCAAGCGAGTAGATTTTTTCCAATTAAATAAAAAGATTATGTAAGAAATTCATCGGATATAATCCCTTGGTGAGAATTTAGGAAAAGCAAGTGGGAAATATCAACCCTAGAGTTATAGCTCAATTCAAGGGCATAATTATAGAACTTAATTCCACAAGAATGCAAATAAGAGAATTCATAATAGAGTAGATTCACGAATAGTGCATCTCGTTCAAGGAGTTGATACATGCAATATTTTGTTATTCAACACCTTGTTAAGGCCATGTTTATGAGAACTCTTCAATACGGATGTACATATACAATGAGTAGAAATTTTGATTTGACTCACTTAACGACATTAGGTTCATAGGGCAATAGCTTAATCGATACCCCTCGACTCCACATCTCTAACGTACGTAGGTAACATACTAATATACCACATGATCTGATGGTGCAGAGACATCAATAGGTACAAGGACACAGCCTCTTAGCGATATGTTTTACCAATCCATCCACATCTCAATACATTCTCCTAATAGTCCTTGGGCAATCCCCTCAGACTCAATGGTGGGATCAATCTCTCCTTACATGGTTCAAATTCGTGGATTATGGCATCAAGGTTACCAATATTGAGAATAAGACTTAGAGAGGAAATCAGCTCCCTAACTTGAGCTCTATTGCACGATTGGAGTATCAAAAGAAGGGTGAAATTTCTAAATGGTCGAATAGCCTCCAACTTATAAATGTGGTCGACAACACACCAATAAGAAGGAATCTACTAGACATGGCTCCGAGACATTCTAGGACACTTTAAAACCTTAGGTTCTGATACCAAGTCTGTCACGCCCCAAAATCTAAGGGGCGTGACCAGCGCTCAACCGAGTAAACCCGACCGAGCAAGCCTGTTAGATCTCATTCTACCCAAACTAACTCATGAATAAATTGGAGATGGACTCCATTAACAAAATTCAATAAACATATCATTAACGATTTCCATTTCATTTTCATTAGCAACTTCATTCGCCATATTAAAGGTATTACAAGTTTCATACATTATTCCCAAACATCAATATTTCTATTTTAAATTCCCATGCACGACACTACCCATAACCTGTCTACGGAGCCTCTAACTATAACTAAAGAATAATATGTAAATGCTGGAAACAAGGCTCCGGCTATACCTTAAACAAATACCAAAATAAGACAGCGGGAAGAAAAGTGACATGAGCCGCGCAGGGCCCCGATAGGGAAGGGGCTCACCAATACAGCTAACGGAAAGTGGAGGAGGTGCTACTGTCGGTGGACTAGAGTAACTTTTATAGAACCACCTACAATCATAATACGAATGTAGCGCCCCCGATAAAAGGGACGTCAGTACATTTGAATTGTTCTGTATGTATGAACAAACTTCACCCCAAGTAAAACCAAATAACACAAAAGTAACAGATATCAATAGAATCAATGATCAAATGCACGTGAAAGAAACAATCAAAGCCAAACAAGTTTCACAATCTCTCCTCTTTCCCTTCAACATTATCACATCAATGATTTCACAATTTTCTCATATTTTCATTTCAATAGTGATTTCGATCACTTTCCACCCTTATCACCTCGGCCACCCTTATCACCCCAACACACAATTTATCATTTTGTGTTGCGTCGCGCAACTTGATCCCACCGGACAATCACATTCCACTAACAGCACAACAACAATAACAACTGATAAAGAACAACAACAATTCTCAAGGAACAAAAACAACAATTCCAAAGGGCAACAACAACAATTCACTAAAAATTTCCATAACCATCAATACCTTTTCCATCATATTCAACAGCTCATATGCCATTTAAGTCACAATGATAATTGTCCATGAAAATCCACATATGATATTACCACAGTTGTTTCAATTGCATCAATTACGATTTCTTTCCATCATTTGTTACGCAGTTCTTACCATACAAAAATATTCACACACCCACATTTGGTTTGTCGCCATTTACTTGTACCATCATATCAGAAGACTTAACCAGCAACGTTCAAGGCACACTAATCATAAGAATTAACAAATAGTTCACATAAGTAAACATATACTTCCATGTAGACATCTTCAAGCTTTTACAAACTTTGCACATAACAAGATAGGCACATCAAATCACTTATCACAATCACATATAACTTGGTGGTATGGAAATCAACAAAGGCAATCAATTCACATATTTTCATACATGGTACACATACCATATGCTCGTCACAACAAAGGGATTCTACAAGAGTTAAAGTTAGCCATGCATACCTCATTTAAGATTTCCTTAAGTTACTACAACGTTCCAAAAATTCTAGCAATTCCAATCTAGTTTGAGGCATAACAAAATTGAACACAAATTAGAAGGGTATTCATGGTTTCAGCCCATTTGAGCATTTTATCAAATACTAATTGAGCATCTAGATTTCTAATATATTTTACAAGGTTTTCCTTCATTCACCAACCAAATCTTTACTTATTTATGTTAAACAATCTTCCCATAAACCTAAATTGTACATGCATCTATACACAATACAAATACACCCAAGAATCATACCTCAATAACCCATATTATACTCCAAACACAAAATTATAACCTAGGGTATAGAATCTTACCTCTTAGATGAAGACCTTATGGTTGGGTTCTTTGATTCTTGAATATTGATGCAAGATTTGTATGATTTAAATGCTGGCTTCCTCCTTATCTCTCTAAAATGCTCTCACCTCTCTCTAAAATTAGTAAGAAATGACCCCAAAATGAACCCTAAAGCATATATATATTAAAAATGGGGTCGGGTTATAAAAATTAGAAAATTAACCCTCCGATGTTAAGTATGCGATCACAGAACTCGTTGCTCAGAATTGGGCTGTTTTGCTTAATTCTGCGACCATTCTGCGATTGAAAAATGGTTTTGCGGTTTGCCGAGCTAAATCTGCGATTGCAGATTTCACCGCAGAATCGCATTTTTCCAACTTTTGGTAATTTGATCATTACTTTGTGTAGGAATGTTGAAATGATGAACAGTTTGAAGCGTTGGAAACAAGACTCGAAGACCTTTCATTTGATTGGTTATCCATCAGCTAAAACCTTAAAGATAATTATATATGCTTGTTCAAAATATGGACTAGTGCAAGATCATTAGGAATTTTAGCCTATTATGGACTTTTCCAATTTTTCTTAGACTTAGGCCTTTCCTTGGACCCCAAATCACTTAGCAAAATTTTCTGGGGCCTTACAGAACCCAAAGCCTTGCTAGGTATGAAGCCATTCTTCAACATCTCAGAAGCCACCATGACTGATGCGGCTGCCACTTTCGGAATTGGAACACATTCCCCTTCTGGGATTTTCTCGACTGCCACTGTGTCAAAAACCTGATAGACCCACGACCCCTTGTCATCTTCAACTTCGATGAAAGGTATAATGGCATCATTATAAGCATACAAACTATCCTCGCCGTGCACCACAATTTCTTGTCTGTCCTATTCAAATTTAACCATCTGGTGCAGTGTAGACGGCACTGCCTTGGCGGCATAAATCTAGGGTCGTCCTAGTAAATTATTGTATGAAACACCCACATCAAGCACCTAAAATTCCATTGAAACTTCAGTACTATGTCACCGACTGAATCTTTCCCTCCACCGTAGAACCCCCGAACGCAAATACTGTTCTTGTGAATTCTTTCATTGTCCACTTTCAATTTGTCGAGAGTAGAGAGAGGGAAAATGTTTGCACTGGACCCATTATCAATCATTACCCAGGTAATCACAGAATCATCGCACTTCACCGTAAGATAAAGGGCTCTGTTATGCTCAGTACCCTCCATGGGCAATTCATCATCAGAAAAAGTGACTATGTTTACCTTAAAAATCTTATTTTCTATCTTTTCCAAATGGTTTAGAGATATCTTGTTAGGAACGTGGGCCTCGTTAAAGATTTTCATCAACACCCGGCGGTGCTCGTCCGAATAGATTAACAATGAGAGCAATGAATCTGAGCATTGGTCTTCCTCAACAGCTCTACAATAGAATAGTCCTGAACTTTCATCTTCCTCAAGAACTCTTCTGTATCTTCTTCATTCACAACATTCTTCACTAACACTGGGTTATCTTTGGAGGTTTTGGCTTTTCTTAACTCCTCGGGGGCAAAGCATCTTGTTTGCCCAAGTTTAGGTGAAGTTTTGAAGAATGACAAATGAACTAAGTCATGGACCAGGTATATCATGTAAGGCATAATATTATCAACCTAGACATGTGAGATACACGTGAAGGAGATAACTTTCAATCATCAAGTAGCAATATCTCCTGAACTAATCGAAAAGATTGTATATTGGATGAGGAGAGAAAGTCTCCTCATGGAAGAGGCCACAATCCGGATAAGGGATAGGGTTGGAATTTGTATTGTTCAAGGACTCAACTTTGATGGAAGATCAGCAATTGAGTCTCAATAAAACGCTAATTACTGACTCATTAAATAACAGGGATTGTTCTCTTTTACATGTATGACACAAAGGCAGATGTTAAACTAAATTGAGAGCAAAAGAGCGAGGCAATTTTGCAAGTAATTTATGTGAGATTCATGTGTGCATTCCTGAAGCTACTTGGACAAGAAAGAAGAATCAATTCCTTTGTGTTTATTCTTATTCTAGTTCAATTGTAGTAGGTGGTTTAAAGTTGTACCTTTCCAGCTTTTGTAGAAGCAATTGTAATAGGTACTTTGAGTATTCAGATTATAGGTTAACTTGAAGGTGTCACAACAGTTGAGGCTGTGTGCCACACTGGGATTAGAGTTTAATTCTTAGGTTTACAAGAGTTTTGTAAATGTTGTTTTGGCTCAGTGATTTTAGTGGAAGTTTGGGAAAACCATACTGAGTAGTAGGTCATGGTTTTTTTTTACCTTTTGAGCCAGGTGTTTTCCACGTAAACCTCTCTATTTTCTTTATTTTATATACTCTTAATTCCGCAAACAATAGTAGTAAGTACACCTAGAAGAAACAGGTCCTTCTAGAGCAAAAAATGGGTACCACATGAATAACCCTCCTCTTGTGTGGTGTTGACGTTTAGAACATCAATTGGTATCAAAGAAGGTTATCCTTGAAGAGTCTAACACCTTAGGAGAAGATCAACATGAGTGCACCACCTGGGTACTGGGAAGGGCAATCCACTGCTAGGCCTCCAATTTTCAATAGTCAGTACTATTCATGGTGGAAGAATATGATGAGAGATCACATCATAGGGGAAGACTATGAACTCTGGGAAATAGTGAGTGATGGTCCCCTAGCAACCACAAAGAAGAATAATGAAGGAGTTGATGTGCAAAAGACAATGGCTAACTGTATTGCTGAAGACATGAGGAAGTGGGAGAAAAATGCTAAGGCCAAGAAATGGCTTGTGTGTGGACTAGGTCCAGATGAATACAGTAGGATCCAAAGTTGTACTACTGCTAAGGAGATATGGGACACTTTGCAAGTGGCCTATTAAGGAACACCTCAATTGAAAAGATCAAGAGGAATACTATTGTATTCTCAATATGAGAATTTACTATGAAGAAATGAGAAACTATCCAGGAGATGTATACTAGGTTCACTACACTGGCAAATGAACTTAAGTCTCTTGGGAGGGTTATTCTTGAAGAAGATAAGGTTGAGAAAATTCCGGCAAGGGTTCTGCTAGTCACTTGGGAAAGCAAAATCACTGCCATTCAGGAATCCAAGAATATTGCTACTCTCAGACTGGATGAACTGATTGGAAATCTGACTGCTTATGAAATGAGAAGGCAAACCATAAAGATGAACAAACCCAAAAAGGAGAGAAGCTTAGCTCTCAGAATTAATGAAGGTTCAAGTATGGAAGATGATGAGATGGCTATGATCACTAGAGATTTCAAAAAGTACCTGATGAGAGGAAAGGGTTATTCAAGAATTACAACCATCAACAAGACAAGAGAAGCTAAGAAATAGACCAATCACGGTTGCTACAAGTGTGGTAAGACTGATCACATGATTAAGAACTGCCCTCAATGGGAAATTGAGTGGAAGAAAGAAAGAGCTGAACGAAGGAACATGTTCAACCAAAAAGAAACAAAGGATCAACCAAGGCTATGGTTGCTGCTTGGGGAGAAACCTCAAATGAAGAATCAGAAGATGAAGCTGGAGAAGATCAAGCACTGATGGCCATCGGAGAATCAGATGATGAACAAGAGGTAAGTATTCTTCATCTTAAAGACAAGATTAAATTCTTGTCTAAAGCAAGGTTGGCTGAGCTATTACTAGACTTCATTGATGAGTCTGAGATAATTAACAATGAGAAGGAAGTTCTGTCTATGGAATGTGTGAGTGATCCTAAAAGCAAAACGCAAAAGTCTAGAGTCTAGGGCCAATGAGATTAATAACAAAAATGTTGAGTTGAAGAACCAGGTTCTTGAACTTGATAACAGTGTCCTAGAACTTAGGTCCGAAAACTTAAAACTGAAACTAGGAACCAGAAAGAAAAAAGTGGATCACACATATCTCACTCTATGAGAAAATTTGGGAAGAATGAAAGATGAATTGTATAAGAAAGATGAATTCATCAATTTCTTAAAGGAAGATCTAGGAAAGGTGAAACATGAACTAGACAGAACTTGCAAGTGGAACAAGGCTTCTGATATACTCTCTTGGTTGCAAGAGCATCATAATAGCAACAAAAGAGGACTTGGCTATGGGACTCAAGCTCCAAATTGGGACCCTAAAAACAAGTACCTCATACGTCCTGAAAATAAAATTAGCACATACTGTGATAAGACTGGCCATTACAAAAATGAATATAATGCAAAAGGAAAGGCTAGTCAAAAGAACAAAGCTTTTGTTCAAAAGGAAAATAAGCTGCCCGGATGGGAAAGAAGGAATTTGATTCATCCTTTTTCTTATATAAAGGGACCCAAACTAGTTTGGGTTCCTAAGACTAACCCCTGATTTCTTTTTGCAGGTCCAAGTGAAAGAGAGGAGCCAAATATGGTATATGGATAGTGGTTGCTCAAAGCATATGACTGGGAACAAGGACCAATTCCTTTCACTTGAGGACTTAAAAGGAGGTAATGTCTCCTTTGGTACTGGAAAGAAAGGTGAGATCATTGGGGTAGGAAAAGTAGGCAAAACAGATTCTCATTCCATAGAGAATGTCTACCTAATAGATGGCTTGAAATATAGCCTAATAAGTGTGTGACAATTGTGTGACAGAGGTAGCCTTGTGGCTTTACCTCCACCAAATGCTTTGTGATTAACCTTACCACTGACAAGATTGTTTTGCAGGGAAAAAGAGTTAATAGTATTTACATTGTAGATTTGTCCACTCTTTCAGAAAATGAACTCACTTGTTTAAGTGTGTTGGTTAATGATCCCCTCCTGTGGCACAAAAGACTTGGTCATGCAAGTCTAAATCAGATTAACAAATTAGTCTCTAAAGACTTGGTGATAGGGCTACCTAATATCAAGTTCAAGGAAGACAAAGTTTGTAAAGCATGTGCAAGGGGGAGAAGGTAAGGTCATCTTTCAAAAGCAATAAAATGGTAAGTACAACCAAGTCGTTGGAACTGGCCCATATGGATCTATGTGGTCCAATGAGAACGATGAGCAGAGGTAGAAAGAAATATGTAATGGTTCTATTTGATGATTATTCTAGATTTACCTGGGTTCTATTTCTAACCTCCAAAGATGAAGCATTTGACACGTTTTCTGCGTTTGTTAGAAAAACTCAGAAACAATTAGGAAATCAACTTGCCTCCATTAGGTCTGATCATGGAACTGAATTTGAAAACTCTAGGTTTGCTGAGTTTTGTGATGAAAATGGTATAGATCATAATTTCTATGCCCCTAGGACCCCTCAACAAAATGGAGTAGTTGAAAGAAAGAATAGAAATCTTGAGGATATGGCTAGAACCATGCTACTTTCTAGTAAATTGCCTCACAGCTTCTGGGTAGAGGCTGTAAACACTACATGTTACATAATCAATAAATGCATGACCAAACCTCTTGTAGAGAATACTCCATATGAGTTACTTAAAGGGGGAAAACCAAACATATCCCATCTTAGTTCGGTTTCATGTTCTATGTGCACAATAATAGAAAAGACTCCCTAGGAAAGTTTGATCCCAGAAGTGATGAGGGAGTATTCTTTGGGATATTCTTCACATAGCAAAGCATATAAAGTGTTCAATAAAAGAACTTTGTATGTAGAATAAAGTGTGCACGTAGTATTCGATGAAACTAACATTCTTTCTGAGAGACAGGAACATGAAGATGAAGCAATTGGATTGGTAAAAGACTTGAATAAAGCATCAGCTCAGGTCAAAGTGGCACCAACATAAAGAACAGGTAATGGAACAGGTTCTTCCATATAGGGAAATTTGACAGGGGGAAGAAATCAAAGAGGAATTGAAATAAATTCCTTGAAGGAACCTGCTCATGATCCTGTTCCTCAGCAAATGGCATAAATATCTAGTAGAAGCCAGTTGATTGTGAAACCTCACAAGTATCAAAGTTCTCATCCCATTAACATTCTCACTAATCCAACATCTGGAGTTAAAACCAGATCACAATTAAAGAATCTATGTGCTTTTGATGCTTTTCTATCTATCATGAAACCTAAAAATGTTGTGGAGGCTTTGCAGGATGCAGATTGGGTGAGTGCAATGCAGGATGAGCTTAACCAGTTTGAAAGGAGTCAAGTTTGATTCCTAGTACCAAGACCCAAGGACAGATCAATCATTGGTACAAAATAGGTCTTTAGGAACAAACTTGATAACGATGGAACAGTTATAAGAAACAAGGCAAGATTGGTGGTCCAAGGTTACAGCCAGGAGGAGGGCATAGACTATGATGAGACTTTTGCTTCAATTGCAAGACTAGAGACAATCAGACTTCTCATAGACTTTGCAGAACATATGGAATTTACTCTTCATCAGATGGATGTCAAAAGTGCCTTACTAAATTGCTACCTATAAAAAGAAGTGTTTGTGAAACAACCTCCAGGGTTTGAGACTAAGGAATGTCCTGAGCATGTGTACAAGCTGGACAAGGCTCTCTATGGACTCGAGCAGGCCCTAAGATAATGGTATGAACGACTGTCAAAATTCCTGCTGGAGCATGGTTACAAGAGAGGTAAAATAGATAGTACCTTATTCTTAAGGGAAAAAGTTAAGGATCTCCTTGTTGCACAAATTTATGTTGATGACATAATCTTTGGGGCCACCAGTGGCAAGCTAAGTAAGGGCTTTGCAAAATTAATGGGGAGTGAGATAAAAATGAGCATGATGGGTGAGCTTAATATGTTCTTAGGCTTACAGATCAAACAAAGTCCAAATGGAACTATGATCCATCAGCAGAAGTATACAAAAGAGCTAATAAAAAAGTTTAAAATTGAGGAATCTAAAGAAATAGACACACCCATTGCAACTACCACTAAATTAGATGTTGATGAACCTGGTTCATTAGTTGATCGAAATTTGTATAGGGGCATGATTCGTTCACTCTTGTATCTCACTACTAGCATACCTGACATAGTTTTTAGTGTAGGACTTTGTGCTCATTTTCAGGCAAATCCAAAAGAGTCTCACTTGACTGTTGTCAAGAGGATACTGAGATATTTGAAAGGAACCACTAATATGTGCCTTTGGTATCCTAAAGTTAGTAATTTTGATCTAGTAGGATATGCTGATGCTGATTATGAAGGTTTCCTAGTGGATAGGAAGAGCACCTCAGGTATGGCATACTTCCCTGGTTCATGTCTTGTGTCATGGGCTACCAAAAAGCAAAATTCTGTGGCCCTATCTACTGCTGAAGCTGAGTATGTTGCTACTACTTCTTGTTGTGCTCAATTACTATAGATCAAACAACAGCTGCTATATTTTAGAATTGAAGTGGGATGTATTTCAATATTTTGGGATAACACTGGTGCTATAACTATGACAAAGAACCATTTTCATCATAAGAGGACTAAGCACATTGATGTTAGACACCACTTCTTAAGAGTTAACTATGAGAAAGGATTGATTTCAATATAATTCTGCGCTACTGATAAACAAATAGCTGACATCTTCACTAAAGCACTAAGTAGAGAAAACTTTGAGAGGAACAAGTTTGAATTAGGGATGATTAAGATCACCTAAAAGGTCCAGTTTATAATGCACAATGAAAAAAAAGAAATTTTGGTTAGGAGTTCTAACTTTGTGTAAACATGTAGATCAATTCTTACTCAGTTTCATACTTTAATTAGTATACTACTGTGACATGTGTATATATCTGATTCACTGATCTCTTACAAAGTTTATTCTATTTTGGCATTTGAGTCATGTTCAAGAGAGTTCTATATAAAGAACCTAGTTCATAAGTATGTGTTCATATGAAAAGCTCAGGTATGTTTTCTATACTCTGCATAATTAGAAATATTATTTTTCCAATCATGAGTAGAAGTACTACATTCATCAAATTCCCAGAAATTATATTTGTTGAGCACTGAACTAGTTTCATTACCACAGAACTCTAAAAACCAAGATTTTTGCCTAAAATCTAGCGAAGCCTAATAATCACTAAGAGACTGGAATTATAACTTAATTAGACTTGTAATTGACCCCTAAAAAACCTGTCATTATTGCATTTAATTATAATTATCTTTAAATACCCACCACACCTTTCTTTATTAGTCCATAAACGTCAAAAACTCTCCTCTAGTTCTGATCACCTTTCTTCTCTCCAAAATTCCAAAATTACCAAATTCTTAAAGAAACAATTCACCATGTCTAACCCCTAAGATAATCCTGGCACTCCCCCACATGTATATCCCTCGAATACATCCTCATCTACTCCTCCTATTGGAAACCCAAAATCTAGGTTTCGTAGGCAAAAAATACTAGCTAGAAAAATAGTAGCTTCTGGAGCTTTAAGGAAAACTCTAAGTGAAAAATTGAAGGCTATTCAGAGGAAGGAAAGTCAAGCTAAAAAATCTGACTCAAGCACTGAGTCTGATGATTTTGTTTCTGCCAGCGAAGGTGAAGAACATGGGTCTTCTGATACTAAAAACATTCAAGAAATTCCTGGTGAGGTAAATATTTGCTTGGTATATTCTGATGTGGTCGAAAAAGTTTAAAATAGGTTTGTCTTATTTGGTCCTGTTAAGGATGTACAGGGTGGTGATTCTAGTAGAAGAGGAGGTAAAAAGAAAGAAAAAGAGAGACAGGGAGTCAGTGGAACTGTGAGGGGAAATAAGAAAGAAAAATTATTGGCTATTTGTGGGAATGTTGAAGAGAGTGGAAACAACTCAGGAGGAAATTGTTCTGGGGAGGCGGCTGAAGGGCTAGTAAATTTAAGCAAGCATCAAGATGAACCTGGTGTATCTACTGAGGAAACTTTGGCAGAAATTCTGAAGAAGGTTGAGGCCAGTTATGATCCAAAGAAACATAAGGTTTCCACACAAAAGGCTCCAACTACCTCCAAGCCACAAAAGAAAAGCAAAATAACATCCCCAAAATGTAGTGTGCCTTCAGTACCTAAGGGAAGAGCTACCAGGAGCAGGGTCAAGCAAAGTGAAGCAAAATTATAAAAAGTTCTGGAAGAGAGCAGGAAGAAAATGAGGGAAAAAAGAAAGGCAAAGGTAGTGGAGAGTTCTGAGGTTGCAGAAGAAGAAGAAGAGGAGATAGAACTGGTCCATCAAGAAAGAGGAACAACAGAAGAGGTTCCAACACCCAAACCAAAGAGTTCCAAGACTTCTTCCAAGAATTCATCGTCCGTACCTGTACCTGCTGAATCTTCTTTAGCCAAAAGAACTAGGCTTGCTGTGAAGGGATAACAAAAGAAAATTGTTGAAGAAGATGTATAGTGGAGTGGTGGTGAAGAAGAAGAAGAATCTGAAAAAAATCAGGATAGATTTTTCATCTTTGGCAGAAAAAAAACTTTGAAAGGAAGGTTGTTGAAAGACCTGGATGAGCCAGGCATGAGAGATTTGATGGTTTCTCTTATTTCACAAGGATGGAAGGACATGGTCCATGAAATGGATGGTTGGCTGGCTAGGAATGAACTGATAGAGTTTATGGCCAATGCCACTATGAAAAATGGGGTAGTCTCCAGCATGGTGAATGGTGTAAAAGTGGAGTTTGATGCAATCAAACTGGGTGAGATTCTGGGCATACCTAGTAAAGGGTATGATGATTACACAAGGAAAAGGCATCCATGTCTGGAATCTCTCCCCACTGCTCTTCAAATTACTAGAAATTTTTATGATGGTGAAATAACTAAAGATGTACATGAAGCCAGATTTGTCTAGAAAACTGAGATGAGACCTGAGCACAAGGTCCTATTTGAATTTGTTAAAAAGTGCCTGCTGCCTAGACAGGAGAGGAGGCATACAGCCAACTACATAGACTTGGTGCTTATGGAGTGCTTTGTTAGAGAAACGCAGATAAATTGGCCTGCTTTCATTATCAAACTACTGGACAGGGCATTAGTGGCTCCAAGTCACATGCAAGTCCATATGGGTTCATACTTACAACTGTGCTGGACATGCTAAGGTTGCCTTTGAAGAAATGGGAGATGGCATCAAGCAAGGAGCATTTTGGTGTTAAGACCTTATTGGCTTATGACTGTCCTATCAATGCCACCCCAGTTGAACCTGGTTCATCTCTGAAGACAACAGTGAATAGCAAGGTTAGGGCTTTGGTGCAGGAGTGTGGAACTAATGATACTGAATTTTCTAGGCTTCAGGCTTGCGTTGTTGAGTTGGAAAGTGAAAGAGATGTCCTTAGAGCTGAGCTAGCAAAAGAAAAGGAGAAAAGTAAGGGGATGCTACAGAATATATGCTCAATATTATCCAAACCCAGCCATCTAGCTCCTCCAAGCCTTAGGTCTTCTAGTTGTTGTCTTCTAAACTAGTATAGTAACCCCCTCCCCCGGTGACCCAGATTCGGGGATTTTTCTATTTTTGCTCATGTTTGAAAGTTTTTCTTTCTTTTCGTGGTTTGTAGGTGGAAACACATCATATCAGTGACAACTGTTGTCTCTCTTGTTTTATGCAGATTTTTTTCTTAATAGTTTGATTGTGTTTGTTGATTATTGATGATTTAATACATGCTTTCACTTGCAGTTGCCCAAGTGTTCATGAGCAATTACTAAAATATGGGATTCACATTGAGTGCAACTTTTCGATGATACCAAAAGGGGGAAGAGATATTGTGCTTTAATTTTTATTTTGAATAGTATGATATTTATAACTTAATTAAACCTGGTCACTGATAATAAGTTAAAATGCAAAGTTAAGTGTTGATGGTTAAGCTGAGTTCTTACAGAATTTTTTATTCATAAAAGCACAGAGTTTTTCATCATCAAAAGGGGGAATTTGTTTGCCTAAGTTCAGTTGAAGTTTTGAAGAGTGACAAATGAACTCAGTCATGGACCAGGCCCATCATGTGAGGCCCAGTATTATCAACCTAGACATTTGAGATACACGTGAAGGAGATAACTCTCAGTGATCAAGCATCAATATCTCCTGAACTAATTGAAATTGTTGCATATTAGATGAGGAGAGAAAGTCTCATCATGGAAGAGGTCACAATCCGGATAAAGGATAGGGTTGGAGTTTGTATTGTTCAAGGACTCAACTTCGATGGATGATCAACAATTGAGTCTCAATCAAATTCTAATTGCTAACTCATTAAATAACAGGGATTTTTCTCTTTTACAGGTATTGCACAAACACAAAAGTTAAACTAAATTGAGAGCAAAAGAGCGGGGCAATTTTGCAAGCGATTTATGTGAGATTCAAGTGTGCATTCATGAAGCTACTTGGACAAGATAGAAGAATAAATTACATTGTGTTTATTATTATTCTAGTTTAATCTTGAAGGTGTCGCAATAGTTGAGGTTGCGTGCCACACTGGGATTAGAGTTTAATCTTTAGGTTTACAAGAGTTTTGTAAATGTTGTTTTGGCTTAGTGATTTTAGTGGAGGTTTGGGAAAATCCTACTGAGTAGTAGGTCGTGGTTTTTTTTCACCTTTTGGGCCAGGTGTTTTCCACGAAAAAATCTCTGTGTTCTTTATTTTATGTACTCTTAATTCCGCAACAAGTAGTAGTAAGTACACCTAGAAGAACCAGGTCCTTATAGAGCGAAAATTGGGTACCACACAAATTACCCCCTTGTTGTGTAGTATTGACGTGTAGAACATCATATCTCCCCGAACGATTCAATCCATGGGTCTAGCAGACCTCTTCTTTAAACTTTTTTCCTTTGTAAATCACTGTAATTCAGCCATAATTCCAAGGGACGACCTTGTTGTTGACTATTGGTAGCTGAGTTGCTGGTTTGATAATGGCCGACTCTATGCGAGCACCTTCCACAACTACAACAGGCTTGTTTGCTGCCCTTGGTACCACCACTTTTGCTTTTCCCTGTTTCACTAAAATCCCGCTTGAGGAATCCTTCTCAACTACCACAGCTGGTTTACTGTCCGTCCATTTCAACTTGCTTAACGACTTCCCACTTGTTGACCTTTCACTCGGCCTAACTTCACTGGACCTGATCATCATTACAGTCTGTGAGGGCTTCTTAGGCTCTCCTCCTTCATGCACTATCTCAATCATATTGGTCTCATGATGGGCCAGTGACGGATTCTGGTTAACATTAGGCGCCCCTGGGGCTTGAACCTCGATTCGGTAGGTATCAATGAGCTCTTGAATAGCTGTTTTCAATTTCCAACATTTCTCTATATCGTACCCCGGAGCACCTGAATGATATTCGTAACTTACCGAGTGATTAAGATTTCTCAGGGGAGGATTTGGCAATTTAGGCTCAATTGGATTTAACATACCCAATTGTCTCAACCTGTGGAATAGACTGGCACAAGATTCCCCTAATGGAGTTAAAGTCTTCTTCTTCTGCATCCTCTCATTCTTGAAGGCTTGATTTGGTCGGAAACCTATTCCAGGGGGATTTCAATAGGCTCTTGGGGGTAGATAGGTATTTTGTGGATCTATATAGGTATTTTGTGAGGTTGGTGCACGCCATTGTGCGTGGGCAGGAAGTTGAGTGTATATTTGAGCATGATGGATAGAAAAATGGGGATCTGGAGGTGGGTAGTCGTGTTGTGGTGGGCTATATGGAGTGTGGGGGTAATTTTTGTGGTGGGGTCGAGGCTGGTAATAGTAAGGTGATAGGCCCCTAGATCCGAACCAAGCTCTTGATTTATTGTTGCAATGTCCTCTTTCTTCTTTTTCCCCAGTACACCCCAGTATCGTTTTGGATGGCCTGGTTGGTCGCCTTAATTGCTGAATAACTCATGATTTTTTTAGATTTGAGTCCTTCCTCTACCATGCTTCCCATTTTTACCACTTCATTAAAGGACTTTCCTATCGCCGACACCAAATGACCAAAATAAGTGGGCTCCAAGGCCTGCAAGAAATTGTTAACCATTTCACTCTCTTTCATCGGAGGGTCAACCCTCGCTGCTTACTCTCTCCAATGGAAGCCACATTCTCTGAAACTGCCATCGGGCTTTTTCTCAATCTTTGTCAATGACAAATAGTCTGGAACAATTTCAAGATTATACTGAAAATGGCAGGCGAATGCTTGGGCTAGATTGTCCCATGTGTACTACCAACCACGATCTTGTCGGGTGTGCCATTCCAAGAAGCAGAGCCACTTAAACTTTGACTGAAATATGCCATCAGTAATTCATCTCTCCCGTCTGCGCCTCTCATCTTGCTACAAAAACCTCTCAGGTGTGCCACTAGATCACCATGTCCGTCGTACAAATCAAACTTGGGTATCTTAAATCTTGCTGGTAGTTGAAAATCTGGGAACATACATATATCTTTATATGCCACGCTTACTTGACACTAACCCCTGCATATTCCTGAAAGATTGTTCCAAGCTCTTGACTTTCCTAAACATTTCTTCCTGCTCAGGATTCTTATGTGACTTCTCAATTTCTGTCGGGAGATCAAAATGAGGAGTGTAAGAACATGGTTCTGTCGCTTTTAAGGTAGTTTTTGGGGGGTAATAATGGTTGTCGTTAGTCTGGAACAGAGGCTCACTAGAAGATCTATGTAATGCAGCAGGTGGAGGTGCCACAAAAACATGAGTGATTGGTGGAGGAGGGTATGGGACTTGTTTGGGTGGTGGAGCTGGGGGTGTTTGGGAAGTGGTTCCATAACATTTTTGGGAGAGGGGAGAGGCTGGAGACGAGTTTACAGTGGGATGTTCCTGAGGCTGAGCCAATAGTGGGATATAGACAAGGTTGGCAGGATAAACCGGTAGTGGATGCCCCTTTGTCCAGTCCTGGTAAATTTCATTCATTTGCTGTTTTAACTTATACATCTCTTCCTTTATTGCGTTAACATCCAACTCTTCCACCTCTTTTAACGGGTCGACAATACTTTCCTCCGGTTCTTGGTTGGCCATGTCCAGCTTGTCTTTTGACCGGGTGTTGTAAGAGTGAGTTGCCAGAATGCCAATCAACTAACCACTTGCCTAAACTCAATACATCAACAACAACCTTGTTAGTGATTCGGGCTTTAACAGATTAATAACTGCATATTTTGGGAAATGAATGCACCTAAGCAGTTAACCGTTTCTATTATGCATTTGCTCGGCTTCTTGCGTCATCTCGGCTTTTCCTTATTTCCTTTTGCAACTTCTCTTTTCACTTTTCCCTTTTTTTTCATTCTTGCCTTCGCTTTCTCTTTGTTTTTACCTCTTAAAGTTTTTGTTAGTCTTCGAGCTATGCTTAAGTTGATTTGGCATAGGCTCGGGATAATGGGACTCTTGTGTCCGAGTTAAGTGAGAACGAGTTCTCGAACCCTAAATTTTTTGGCCGTTAGGCTCTTTTATGTTTGCCCTTAGGCTCTTATATATCGGCCCTTACGCTCTTTAAGTAGGGCCAATTCGGCCTCTAAAGCGGCTATAATTTTTCCCTCTTTTCGGTTAAGAGACTTAGTGAAAACTTATATAGTCCTTAGCATGTGTTTTTTGTACTTGTTGGGTTTTTTGAAGGTTCGATGGATCGGAACCTTTTTAGTAATTTTTTTGTCTAAACATTATGGAATACCTCTTGAGGGATTTTCTAAGGCTGATGTTATCGAAGCCTCTAAATTATTCGAGGGCTGATTTTATGGAAACCCTTTATCTTTGTTTTTGCCAAAGGTAGCTTGATTCGACCAATTTTTTCAAAGTGTTTTAAGGCCTTTTATTTATGGTAGATGTCGGATATCTCCGAGCCGCATTATTTCAGCCAAAGCCTTTTTATTTGACCGTAATCTTTAATATGGGCATAGCATTTAATAGTGTCGTAGCCTTCGGATAAGTCTCTTGGGCTTGTTTCCCGATAATCTTTCGAACTTGTTCGAAAGGTTAGTCCCCAAGAATGTAAGCCTTGGCCTTTGTATTGAGGGGATGACTCTTTGAGGTCTTATGAGTCGGTGTTTTCAATGAGTAGAATGTGTTGACTGTCGATGACACTCCCCGAGTATCTCGAGGGTGCATTCGTGCTTTGGCTCTTGAGCCGTTTTGGATACTATTGAGTTCTCCTTAGGTAGCATATAGTTGTTACCTCGGTAAAAACCTTACTGATAAAACACATTTAGGACAAAATTTGATCTAAGGGAAATAGAGTGCAACGCATGCTTTAGAACATAAGGCCTTCGTGTAAAAAGGTGCATTTGATATCTTCCATTGAAAACTTGCAATGAGTTAGTTTTAAATTCAAATGGACAAGGAAGATAGATTCATACCTTAGCAATAGTATCGTTTGAGTAACGATATATTTCAAATGTTCAACAATAGTTCAACTTCCATTGTGCTAAGTTTGTAAGATCATTTGCTGACAACTCCGAGGACTCGGTACGGTCCTTCCCAATTCGGGACCAGTTTCCCTTCATTCGGGTCTCGAGTATTGAGGGCAATTTTCCATAGAACTTGTAAGCACGTGATTTTTGCCCTATATGATAATTACTCCTAGAAAATTCAAAATAAAATAATTTTGTGTCGTTTGCAATTATTGTAAATTTTGTGTTATTTTTCTCTTATTGTTGCCGTTTGTGTGTGCATGATTATTATTTTAAATTGATGAAAATACAAAAAAAAAATGCGTTGACTTTGCATTCTAGGATTTAATTTTACATTCTAGGATAATCAAGAGTAATTATGTTTGCTTTACAATAATCAAAAATCACGAAAAAATATGTACTTTGCATTTTTTTAGCATTTAATGTCAAATTGTGTGATTTTATTTTAATTGTGTGTGTTGATTATTATTAGGAATTAATTAATGTTTATGATTTGGTTTATAATTTAATTTAGAAATAAGGAAAAATAAAAGAAAAGAAGAAAAAGGGAAAAAGAAGAGAAATCGGACTGGGCCAGTATTAATTCCAGCCCAAAAATCATGCCCCATACCCGGTCAAATCCCTCAGTACAAGAGACAGTCCAAACGACGTCGTTGTAGGCGTCTTAATCTGGACCATTGAAATAATTTGATAGGATGGTCCCTGATCTTCACCCATAACCCGACCTAAAACCAAACCCGCCCCAGCTTATACCAAACAACCCCGTTTCATTTTAGTGATCTAATCAGAGCCTTTGGATTTCATCATCCAACGGCCCAAATAAGTTAAAATATATCTAATATACCCAACATCAAACCCCTACCCATCAGAAACCTTTTCGACCCCTCGTCTCTAACCCTAGAGACTCCTGTATCCACCGCCTCACACCACCGTCCTCCGCCTGCCGGAAATCGCCTATGGTGGCGGACGATGGCCAAACCTCCCCAAAATTACACCACTTCTGCACCATGACCTCCCCGTTCCAACCATCCTACCAGCTTCCCTCGAATCCCAACTCATCTTTTCGAATAATCCAAAAACCTAACAGTTTCTTCACCGTTTGCGGCGATATCACCTCCGATGGCCGCCAAAGTTACACCAAGTGACCACCCAGCCTTCCTCATCCCTAAACTACCCTTGGCTTCCTTCGAATCAACCCCAGGTACCTCGAATATTGAATTATAGTCAAGAACCCTGGCGCCTCCACAAAATCCCTTGGTGGCGGCGCCACCTCCAAACCTTCCCAAATCAACACCAGTTGACTACCCTGACTCCCTCTTCCTTAATCCCTAGCCAGTTTCCCTCGAACGCTGTTGGTGAGTCTAGAACAAAAACCTTCGAGTAATGGTCTGAAGCTGGTTCAGAGACTGAGGTCAAAATAGACCTTAGTTGAGTGCTCTCGTTCGAGAACACTCGACTAGGGTCCATATTGGCCCCAAGTCCAAAGGCTCGAATCAGAGTTCGAACCTGAGTTCATCTAGTTTCTGATTTTTAAGGTATTTTTCCTTTCCTTTTTCTGTTTCTATTTTTGATGATTGTTTATTTTGCATAAGTTGTGTTGTGTCTTCATCTGTTTGATTTTTTTTTCTTTATGTTTTTGTCAATCACCTCCTCTTTTGGACCTTTTCTTGGGTCATCTTTTCTTCTGATTGATTAACCCGTGTTGAAGGCGTTTAAATCATTTCGAAAATGCTTGCATGTTAGTTTGGTTCAACTCTGAATTTTTCTTTTGATTTGGTCAGGTTCTATGTGATCTTTCATCTCTACTTCTGTTATTTAATGTTCACATGTCAATGAAGCTAATTCAAAGCAATAAGTTGGTAGTTTAATCGGTTTTTGTGGTAATTCTGATTCAAGTTGTATATGTTTGTTCTTCCTCTGATAAAGAATAATTTGATAGTTTGAATTCTTCAAGATTTGGGTTGATTAGTTTCTCTTGTAGTTTGATTTTGTGTGTATTGAATCTGTATTTTTTCAGTAGTTGCGCAGAGGGTATTAAATTGTTAGTTGTTCAAAGTTAGCTAAGCCATGGTTTTACAGCTCTTTAATGCACAGTTTTATTCCAGAAGATCTTTGCCTGTTTTAAATAGCTTGGCCAGTTTTTTTACAGCTGAGTAAAGTAGAGTCCTAGTTGGTTAACCGTTAAGTGTATTGGTTATAGTTGATTGGGGTAGGACAGTAGTTCCTGGGCATCGGGGAGGGTAATTGAGGTATAGAAAACTTGCAGAATTGTTTAAGTTCAGTGCTCTGTCCACTAAAGTGCTAATGTAATATTAAACTAATACGTTAGTGGGGAACAAAACATAATGGGGAGGTAAAAGGGATTTGATTAAATAAATAGGCACCCATAATTGAATTAAAAATGAATTAAACACATAGTAATGGGCTGGTAATATAAGATTATTGGCAAGAGTATTTTTCTAGTAGTGTGAGTGCTCTTAAGAGCTAGCAGGGCCTGTTTTGGGCTATAAAAGGCTGGGAGTTTGGACATAAGAAAAAAACTCTTTTTGGTCAGTTTTGGAGAGATCATTTTTAAGAGAGTTCCTAGGGGATGCATACTAAAAAAAGGGAAATATAGCCTTAAGATAGAAAGGAGATTAGTAGATTGGGAGACCATTGAGTGAAATGGGAGACTGAAAATACCTTGATATACACTCATATACATTGATATACAGAGAGTTTCTTCCTTTCATTTCAGACCTCAATGTTTTAGTAATATTAACATTCAGTGTATTTGAAGTAATTTGAAATTATTCCTTTTTGCAAATTGAGTTAAGTTTTGATTTAAAGTCTACTGTTCCATTGAAGTTCATGAGTTAATTTTCAGTTTTTGATTTATTGAAATAATTCTGGATTAATCTGAGAATTCAAAAATAGATTGATTTTGATAATTCTGAAGAATTTTGGTTTAAGTTGTTGAGGGAATACTGTTCTATTGGGATTCTCTCTTTTAAAAGGAGCTGTTTGCTTTGTTTGGTTCACTGAATCTGGATTTCATTACAGTTGATCCCTGTGACTTGCTGTGTTATTGCTGTTGTCTGCTCTTCTATTGCTAACTCCTTTTTTCTCTTGTCGTCATTCAATTTCCAGGTATGTCTTAGACTCAGAGGTATTGAAGAATGATTCAGCATGTATGAATACCCATGAAATTGAATAATGAAGAGTTATTTGCTGAAGAACTATTGCTTATTGTCTTCTAGTTTAAAGTTTTGTTTTAAGTCGAACTAGTTAAACAATTTTGTATTAGACCATATTTGGACTGTGAGTATTTGTTTTCTTAGACCTGTGGGAGTATTCTTAGTAAAGCATTCCTTTATACTTGTGTTGAGTAGAGCAATGTCTTAGCTAGCTGAGACTAACTCCAGTGGTCGTTTCGGTTGCTTCATGAAGTTATTCTAGCAATAATATAGCTGCAATGAAGTCATTTTACAAAGCTGTTTCAGTACTAGCTAAGTCTTTTTTTTTTTGAAATACTAGATAAGTATGCTAGGGAATATGAAGGATATAAATAGCTAAACTATGTAATCAAGGTAGTATTTCATGAACATTTTACTCAATCCAGTCTTTGTATTTAATCCTGTCTAGGGTACTGAGTATTAAAAGCAAAAACTAAATTTCAGCAAGCATTTAGCCTTGTTTAAATTAGGATTGTGATTCATTTTGGCGAAAATGGCTGGAATCCTATATATTTAGGCAATTCGGAGATTTTCAGTGTTTGAACAAGTTGGCCTAGGTCCCGCTTCACACTGCATTCGTTTGGACATGGGCCTAGGCTGGCGAGTAGCTCGCCCTTATGCATACTTAGGATCTGATTTAAAACAGGTCGCACTCATGACCCAATTGTAATAGCTTTTAAACCATATAATTAACTAGGATTTTTTATTTATTTTATTTTAGAGATGGACGAAAATAGAAATCTAGTCGCTTTAGGATGATCCTTTTAAAATAAACGAGACGAGCCTCGCCAAATAGAACGCAAATTGCGGGGCCCTCAATAGATATATATATTAAAATACTGAGATTTCGGAACGGGCTGTTTAACAAATTTCACGGCTTTTTCTAAAATAACAATGTGTTAGTCTCTTTAGGCGCGTCTTTAATAATTTTACCTTCCTAAGTTCGGGTGCGCATTTCATGCGACCCATATCCAAATCCTAAAATGTCGAATAAAATATGTGGAGGATCCGAGTGCATTTCATGTGACGTGATCCAAAAACACGTTCTAAACGACGTTCAATTCCTTAAAAATAATTAAAAGCAGTTAAAGGGTAAAAATGCACATAAGTTTGAGCATGCTTCAAAAAATCAGATAATTAAGCCAAATATGACAAGTTGAGCGACCGTGCTAGAACCACGAAACTCGGGAATGCCTAACACCTTCTCCCGGGTTAACAAAATTCCTTATCCGAATTTCTGGTTCGCGGACTGTAATGCGGAGTCAACTTTTTCCTCGATTCGGGATTCAAACCGGTGACTTGGGACACCATAAATCTCTCAAGTGGCAACTCCACCTCTGAATAATAAATCCCGTTTCGATTGTCCTTTAATTGAAAAAACTTCCCTTACTACACCCTTCGCAGGGTGCGGTAGCACCAAAAGAAGGTGTGACATCTCTGGCGACTCTGCTGGGGACGGATAACCCAGAACCACTGGTTCAGGGTTAGAAATTTGAGCTTGGTATATTTATTGTATTTGGCTTGTATATTATCTTATTTTGTTATATGTTTGGGCCTAATGTGCTAAGTGTTGCTACTACCGCTTTGATATTTTTGAACTGTATATAAACTGTGCAGAAATCCCTCCTTTCTCTGAGTCTTTTACATCATGAAGAAGGGTGTACTTCGTGTGACTTCTTTTCTGTTAGAGTCTTTTCCCATTTAGAACGAGGTTCGGATAAGTTGCTAAGCCGATGGAGCTTCTGTATCCCTGGACGCTGCCCCCCCCCCCCGGCTCGAGTTGTTCGCTCGGGTAAGCCAGGTCTAGAATAATAAACCCAAGTTTTAAACCTAGTATAACAAAGCCTCATGCCGGATCTCTAGTAGGAACGTTTGTTTGCATCATGTGCATTTGACTTTGGAGGCTCAACACAGGGGTTGGGTCTGTCTAGGACAGGTGTACCTTAAACGAAAAAAGACCATCCTGATGCATCTTACTTGCTACCTGTGCATTTATTTTGCTTTGGACTTGCATGTTGTCCGGCTTCTGAAAATTGGGAATATTGGAAAATAAAAAAAATAAAAAATAAAAATAAAAATAAAAAAAAGAAGAAAAAAAGAAAAATAGCAGTGTAGAGAGATAACTACTTATTTTTTTTTTAGAAAGAAACCAATGCCAAAGTAATGTCGAAACTCTGTCGGATTTTTGAGGAAAAAAAAGTGTTTTTATTTTATTTGCCAAGGAAAAGAAAAAAAGGGGGAGTTTTTATTTTAAATAGTTTGTTTAATTTGCCAGTGAAAAAAAATATTTTATTTTTCAAAAATAGTTTGTTTTATGTGTCAATAAAATAAAATAAAAAAAGCAAAAGAGTTTTATTTTTTAAAATAGTTTGTTTTATTATCCACTGAAAAAAAATATTTTCAAAAAATATTCTGCTTCATTTGCCAATAAAGAAAAAAATGTGATTTTGTTTTCAAAAAATAGTTTGTGTTTTAAAATGAAAAAAAATAATTCATTTTATTTGCCAATGATTTGAAAAAAAAATATTTTTTTATATAGTTTGTTTTATCTAGCAGAACTACGCTGGTTTGATTCTCACCGGATGTGAGATACGTAGGCAACTCACATCGGGTCCAACCTACCCTTTTGCAAAAAATAGCCAAAAATGTCAAATTCTAATTTTGTTGTAAATAAGTCGGGTGATGTCGTTCTTATCAAAAATAGCCGAATGTTCCCGAAAGGGACGCCGAAAGGCTGACTTTCCATAAACGGCCACCTTTGGTCATGTTTTAGATTTTTGTTCGATTGACCTACACAGCCTTAAAATCTTCGTCCCCGAGACACTGAAAGGTCGTGTTTGCAATATCGGATTTTTATTTTCAATTTGCAAAAAAACAAAAATGTCAAAATTTTAATTTTTGTCATAAATAAGTCGGGTGATGCCGCTTTTGTCAAATATAACCGAATGTTCCCGAAAGGGACGCCGGAAGGCTGACTCTGCTTAAACGGCCACCTTTGGTCATTTTTTAGATTCGGGCCGGTTGAGCCACACAGCCTTAAAATCTTCATCCCCGAGGCGCTGAAAGGCCGTGTTCGCAATATCGGGTCCCTTATTTTAATTCGAAAAAAATCATAAATAATTCGGGTGATGCCATTTTGTCGAAAATAGCCGAATGTTCCCGAAAGGGACGCCGGAAGGCTGACTTTGCATGAACAGCCACTTTTGGGTCATTTTTAGATTTTTGGCCGGTTGACCTACACAGCCTTAAAATCTTTGTCCCGAAGTGCTGAAAGGCCGTATTTGCAAAACCAGGTCTTTTGTTTTAATTTGAAAAAAAAAAAAAAAAAAAAGTCAGTGGGCAAGTGAATGTCGTTTGTATTTTTGGTCAAAATAAGCCGAACTACCTCGACAAGGTATTAAACCGTTCTTGCCGAGATAGCCTTAGAGTATCTTTCTGTTGTGAAAGGCTGTCTTCGTAAAAGAACGGACAAGTTTGCAAAATAATCCTTCCCGACCTCAAAATTCATATGAAATTGGGAAGGGCCACGCTTGCAAAAACATCCATTTGGTTAAAATTGACAGATAGGGAAAGAATTTGTCAGTTTGTTTTCAAGTTTGTATTTCTTAGAGTAGGTGGGTTGTTCGAATTTCGGATCTGTATTTCATCAAAGCATAAGCCTGTTAATTTGGTCGGCTTTTAAACTTTTGTTTTAAATTAAAGTTTGTTTTATTATGAAAAACTGAAAAAAAATGTTTTATTGTTGTTTGCCTTTTATCTGTTCGAACTACGCACGGTCTGATTCATACGGGGTCATGATACGTAGGCAATCTCCATAAGATTCGGCCACAATAAAAAAAATAAAAAATAAAAAAATGGTGAAAAAAAATTGAAAAATGGAAAAGAAAAAACAAAAATGAGAAGCTTTGATAATAATAAGGACTGACTGATTCCACAAAAAAAAAGAATGTTGTTAATAATAAGGACCGACTGAGTCCATTCTAACGTGTTTTGTTTTGAATTATAGTGAAAGTTGAGGTGGTTGGTTGTGTTTCCCTTCCCTGCAACACAAAGTCAAAGGATAATGGCAAAAAAACCTCAGAACTGAGTGGGTTAATAGCTGTTTGAACGGAACAAGGGGTTGGTAGAAGAAGTGAAAATATTGAGACACCATGTGACAGACATGTATCAGGCTTGGATGGTTGGGAAGGCACCCATACCGCCACCGCCTGGTTTCTCAGATGATATCCTTACCCGAACTTTGGCATCTCCCGATCACCCTAGTAGTTCTGTCATTTTTCCTCCAAGTTCTGAGAAGCTGGGTACACTCCCTGACGTCTGCCTGCTCGCAAGGATTAAAGTACCAAAGTTCAAGGAATGCGAAGATCCGGTAGTCGATCTGAGGGAGTATTGCAAGGAAATGAAGAATGTTGGTGAGAAAGACGACCTGCTAATGGCATACTTCAGTAAAAGCTTGACTGGGGCAGCCTTGGAATGGTATGATCGTCAAGACGTCAATAAGTGGCATGCATGGGACAACATGGCTCAGGATTTTGTATGACACTTTCAGAATAATGCAGTTATTATCCCGACTCACTCCTTCATATCTCAAATAAAAGAGAAACCTAAAGAGAATTTTGGGAATTTCTGGCTCAGATGGTGTGAACAAGTGGCCATGGGTGATCTTCCCGTTAAAAGAAAAGATATTGCAATGCCCCACCAATGTCAAAGTCCAGTGGTCACCTATGCTAAAAGCCCTCAGTCTCAACATCGTCCCCATGGATATCCTAGTGCGCTATGTAACCCTCCCCAGCGCTACTTCTCTCCACGGGACTCCCGAAGACATGCTTCATTTGCCAAGTACCCAGCTCCATAAAATGCCTATCCGCCCCCACGGGCATACCAAAAACCTCCTGGATCAGGTTTCCGGCCAAATCAGGCATTTAGGAACGAGAGGTTGTTGAAATGAGAAAGGTCTATCACCCCTATCGGAGAACCTTATGCAAGTATGTTTGAAAGGTTGAAGCATTCTGGCATGATTGAGCCGCTTCCCCGATGTACTCCAGATCCATGTGCAAGAAGCTTTAATCCTACTGCACGATGCGCGTACAACTCTAATGTCCAAGGGCATAGCACTGAAGATTTCCGTTCTTTGAAAAGGGAAATAGAAAGAATGCTTCAAGAAGGGGTGATTGTGATCAATGACAGCTCTGGCGACAAGGAGCAAGGGAATCCTCTTAAGGATGTACTAACTAAAGCTGAAGATGCCAAAACAGATAGTGGTCTTGGCAGTATTGATGTGAAGCTCAGTGGCTAAGATGTCATGCTAGTCAACTAGAGTGGAGTTTTGGTGGCTTATTTTGTCGTCATTTCTGTTGTCCGGGTTATTTCAGGGTTGTAAAACCGGATATCGTCTTGCAAATCAAACCCTTCTATCTTTTGATTTTGCCCAGTTCCGTTTGGTCATAATATCTCATGTTAGTGTTGTCTAGGGTGGATCTAAGGGTTGTAACCCTAATATAGTTTATTTGTCTGGTTGTTCAAACTGTTTCATCGTCCAATGCAATATCCTATTTTCCTTTATGTTTAGTCATTTTCTTTTACTTTTACCTTTCTATAGTTCTTTTTTATCAACTCTAGTGACATGGCATGCGCACGTAATTTTGGCCTAATCTTAAAAGTTAATCATGAAGAAATTGAAAGATAATCTGGACTCTTAAAGGAAATAAGAACAGTTTGAGATCATTTGAAACCCGAGTCATGCGAAACTGGGGCAAGTAAAAAGAAAATCGTTAAAGGCAAGTTGGCCATGTTGACATGGGGTCATTCGTGGTAATGAGTGTGTTGCTCAACAGTGCTTTAAAGATATGACGAATGTTAATCAGGTTATTTGCACTTGACATGTTTTTAAGATTAGAATGACGGAGACATTTTGTTCTGCTATCCAAACACCTTATCCTTCGCTAACCCTTTGAGCCTTATTTGATTTCTTTCATACCCCTCATAAGAAAAGAAAAGGAGAAAGAAAAAGAAAAGAAAAAGGCAACAAAAAAGAGATAAAGAAAAAAAGAAAAAGAAAAATGAAAAAGTAAAAAGGAAAACTAGAAAAACAAAGGAATTGGGAACTACGTTTGACCTGATTCCTCAAAGAGGATATGTAGGCGCTTCACAGCTCGGTCATAGTGTAAATAAAAGATCAAAAAAAAAAATCTCCAAGCAAGAAACTGGGGCAAAAGTTGTGTTTATTATAAATAAATCTACTTCCGAAGGTTGTAATTTTGAACCCAAATTGATGTGTTTTGAGCCTTCAAGTACCCTTTCTTTCTAGCCCTATCCAAATCCCACATTACGGTCCAAAGAAAGACATTCCGATCAGTCTTCAATAGAGGCCAAGTCTGGCAAATGAGAGAGTCTTATCGAAACATAACACTCTGATTACCAGCAGAAAAGACTCTGATCCCCAACAGAAAAGAAATATGAAAGAGTCTTAGCGGTGGCGCCCCAATCCCCAACTGAGAAGTAATACAAATGAGAGAGCTTATCGGTGAAGACCTTCATGGGCACCATAAGGTGATGAAAGCTAAGTGAAAAATAAAAATGAGAGAGACTTGATAGTGAAAACCTTCGGGCACTACAAGTCGAATAAAGATTGAGAATCAGATGGGAAAGCCCCAGACGAAGATTATGAAAGGCGAATTAACGATGTAGGATAGGCCATATGTGCATTGTCATGACCTTTAGAGTCGGTATCCGCGTTTGATAGGTTTTATTTTATAGTTTTTCTTGTTAAAGAGTCATCTTTTTCCTTTGTCTTCTATTTTTGTTTCCTTTTGTCTTTCTCCTTTTTATCAAAAATTCCCCAACAAAGTCTGCTCGGTCAGAACAAGCGAGAAATAACTTCAAAACTTGCCACCAAATTTCCAATTATGCAAGGTGAGATCTGAGTAGAACATTTGACTGGTATGAATCAGGAGGAACAAGCGTAAGGCCAGTGTCCAGAAGGATATTCCCCAGCAAGAGGAAATTGACAAAGGGATGGACCGGTGTCAAGAAGGATATTCCCCGCAGAAATAAAAGGTTACAGACCTCAAGGCCAAGGCCAATGGACAAATCAAGGGAGAACGACGCTGAGAGCGATGAGCATAATTTGGAGATTCATATGAGACTCAAAGGTCAGGGAAATGCCCGTTCCCTATCTATACCGCAAAAGAAGAGGGAGATCTCCAGTAGAAAAGGTATTCCCAGTAACAAGGATGAACGAAGGAAGTGATTCATCAGTAAAACATGCAAGATCCTCAAGAAAAGTCACTGTCATAGGAATGCGAGGGGTCACGATACAAGTGAAAAACAACAGTGAAAGGCTTGTGAATAGAGAGTCGTTAAAGAGAGCGGGGAAGCAAGAAAGGGAAAAACGATCCCCATCAGGAATATCATCCCCAACAAATAATAACATCCCCAACAAGTTTTGATAATGAAACGTAGAGCAGGGAAAGAAGAGGAGAACCATCCCCAGCAGGAGCATCACAACCAACCACCACGTTTTAAACTAACAAGTTTTCTTTGATTTGAAACAAGAAAAAGGAAATGGCATTGATGGAAAAGCATGCCACGTGGAAGATTATCAAACTGGGGCAGAAAATTTTCCTTTCATTTGGAAAATTTTCTGGAAGCCAGATAACACAAGGGAAGTGGTCTTTGAACCAGTATTATCCCCAGCAGTGTTGAAAGAAGGAAAACAACAAGTTTTAATGAAGGAAGTTGTATCCAGTGTCATCCCCAGTAGCTTTCGAAAGAATGAAGAACCAGTTTTGAAGGAAGGAAAATTCCCCCAGCAGTGTTCTCCTCAACAGTGTTATCCCCAGCAGTTAAAAGGGATGCAAGACAGTAAGAAGGAAATGGTTACAAAGAGGAACAATGGCAACACAAGTGAAGTTTTGAAGTTATTGAAGTCGGGAGCCCGCCCGTAGAACAGAGGCGTTACCTTTATATTTTTGTAGAAGTCAGGTACCCACTTGAGGAAGAAGGAAGATAACACAAGTTCTAAGGGAATGAGGAAAGCATCCCCAGCAAGAAGGTCACCACCGACCATTATTTTCAAAAACTGATGAAATTTTCTTTGATTCAAGACAGGGACGGAAGCTATGTCCATATCAAGATCTCTACGTCATATCAAGCCTTTTGCGCTGCATCAATCTTTGTAATTACACAATCAAGCACCACATGTCAGGCTTGTCCACCTTCAAATAGGACGTATCAGGTTTGTCCACCTTCAAATAGGATATTTTGGGTTCATCCGCCCTCGAATAGGATATTTTAGGTTCATCCTCCTTCGAATAGGATATTTTGGGTTCATCCGCCCTGGAATAGGATATTATGGGACTATCCGCCCTCAAATAGGATATTATGGGACTATCCGCCCTCAAATAAGATATTATGGG
>MU775116.1:188915-236645 GCA_026770625.1 Nicotiana glauca
CTATCAGGATATTATGGGACTATCCGTACCCGCCCTCAAATAGGATATTATAGGCTATCCGCCCTCAAATAGGATATTATGGGACTATCCGCCCCCGCCCTCAAATAGGATATTATGGGACTATCCGCCCTCAAATAGGATGTTATGGGACTATCCGCCCTCAAATAGGATGTTATGGGACTATCCGCCCTCAAATATGATGTTATGGGACTATCCGCCCTCAAATAGGATGTTATGGGACTATCCTCCCTCGAATAGGATATTATGGGACTATCCGCCCTCAAATAGGATATTATGGGACTATCCGCCCTCAAATAGGATATTATGGGACTATCCGCCCTCAAATAGGATATTATGGGACTATCTACCCTCAAATAGGATATTTCGGGTCTATCGCCCTCAAATAGGATATTTCGGGTCTATCCGACCTCAAATAGAATATTTTGGGTCTATCCGCCCTCAAATAGGATATTTCGGTTCTATCCGCCGTTGACTATGATATTTCGGTTCTATCCGCCGTCGAATAGGATATTTCGGGTCTATCCACCGTCGAATAGGATATTTCGGGTCTATCCGCCCTCGAATAGGTTAATTTGGAATCATCCGCCCTCGAATAGAAAATTTTGGGTTCATCCGCCCTCGAATAGGATATTTTGGGTTCATCCGCCCTCGAATAGGATATTTTGGGTTCATCCGCCCTCGAATAGGATATTTTGGGTTCATCCGCCCTCAAATAGGATATTTTCGAACTATCCGCCCTCAAATAGGATATGATGGGTCTATCCGCCCTCCAATAGGATATTGCATTTAGTCCTTTCTCAAAAGGAAATTTAATTTATTTCGACCCGAGTGGTCCTACTTGTATAAACACTGCCAAAATATATATTTCATAAATTATTGCCAAATGCATTTTATTTTCAAAGATGTTGATAAAGTCAGGAGCCCGCCTGAAGAGAGGAGAGGCGATTTTATTTTCAAAGTTGTTGTTGGAATCAGGAGCCTGCCTGTAAAATGGAGAAATGAATTTAAAGTTGAAGACAGAAGGTAGTAATGCGAAGGGTCACAACAAAATACCCCCAGCATAAATTCCGCCATAGAAATCAGAAGGAAGACTACAAGAGCAAGTTGAAGATAGATAAGATTTTGTAATTCCTAGTTTAGTCTAGCTGTCACGACCCAGATTTCCCACCATCGGGATCGTGATAGAGCCTACTCGTGGTAGCTAGGCAAGCCAACTTACTTACCGTTTCCATTAGTAAAACCATTCTGTTGTCATTTTATAGCATCATTAATAATAACAACAATAACTGCGGAAGTCTAATTTTATAAGTCTGAAATAAATACGGAATGCTCAACAATATTCTCTACCCAAGATTTGGTGTCACATACTCACGAACCACTAAGAATAAACTACATATAAAGGTCTTAAAGAAATATAACCGATGTCTGTCTCGAAACAATGAGGCAACAGTATAAATGAAAAGCATAAGAAGACACGCCGGGCCTGCGGACGCCTGCAAGGCTACCTCAGTCTCGTGATAATAAAGTCCTGCTCCCGAACTACTGCTGCTGCTACTGCTCAAAACCTGGACCTGTGCAAAAATGCACAGAAGTGTAGTATCAGCACAACCGACCCCATGTGCTGGTAAGTGTCTAGCCTAACCCCAGCGAAGTAGTGACGAGGCTAGACTGGACACCACATAAACCTGTGCAGTTATAAATATACAGAGGAAATCGAATACCAAGTAATTAACAACTTGGGAGGGGGAAACATGCTATGGGGAAATACAATTGGCAGTAATCCAGAGTAACAACCAAACAGCTTAAAGTCCACAATGAAACAAGAAGTCAATATTCAGACATAACCACAGATATCAACAACTGTTGCGGCGTGCAACCCGCTCCATAATTACCATTGTTGCGGCGTGCAACCCGCTCCACATATCACTGTTGCGGCGTGCAACCCGACCCACATTATTTATCATTTATCATTGTTGCGGCGCGCAACCCGATCCTCAGTATCATTTGTTGTGGCGTGCAACCCGCTCGTCAATATCTTTTAACAGTCTGAGTCCCCAAGCAACAGTCACAATGAAGGGACACACAGCAAACAATTACATAGCAAACATCCCAACAAGGGAGTACAAATAACAGCTCAACCATCCCGGCAAGGGAGCACAATTAACAGTTCAATCATCCCGACAAGGGAGCACAATTATTAGTTCAATCATCTCGGCAAGGGAGAATACATTAAATACTTACATCACGGCAAGGGAATAATCAACAACGTTTCCTTTTTTCCTTACTTTACTTATCTTATAATTCACTTTACTATTCTGAGCCAACGCTCCAAAGAATTTAATGATCATTTACTGTTCACACGTTATTCACAATATGTATCGACATCCTCCAATAACATGGAATTCACAACCAACTCATGATAACCACATTATAAGGACTCACGGTCATGCAACACACCAATGTATATATACTCGTCACCATGCCTATACATCATACTCGATCACATAGCAATTAGCAACAAGACTCAACTATTATTCCCTGAAGCTAGGGTTAGACCAAACACTTACCTCAAATGCTCCAAAAGTCCACTCAAGCCTCTAGAATAGCTTTACCCCTCGAATTCACCACCAAACCGCTCGAATCTAGTCACAAATTACTTGAATGTATCAACAAATGCTAATTGAATCAACTTGAATGCATGAAAACGAATTTCCTAAGGTTTTACTCAAAATTTCCCAAAATGCCCCCTGAGCCCACGTGGTCAAAACCTGATATTCGAACCAAAACCCGGTTACCCATTCCCCCATGATTCCAATTATATGACTAGTTTTGTAATCGGACCTAAAATTGAGGTCCCACTTCCGAATTTTTGAAAACCCTAATCCTGAACCAAACCCCCAATTCCCTTTTATGAAAATCCTTGATTTGGAGTTGAAATCATGTTACAAGATGTTAAGGAGTGAAGAAAATAAGTTAGAAATCACTTACCAATTGTTTTGAAGAAGAAGAATTGTTTGGAAGATCGCCTCTTATGTTTTGGGTGTTGAAAAAGTGTAAAATAGTTGAAAATCCCGAACTTATATACTTTACTGGGGCTAGCGCGGACCGCACAGAAATGTCCTGCGGCCGCACCGAGGAAAGGGAGCAAAAATGATTCTCTGAACCTACCCAGCGCGGACTGCACTGTTTTGGTGCGCGGCCGTGCTGGTTGAACTCCAACCATATGCCTCACTGAACCTGGACACGCGGACCGCACAGAAATGCACCGCGGCCCTCGGGGCTCCAAACCAAATATGCACACTAGCTCTAAAACGTCATACGAACTTGCTCGCGCGATCAAATCGCCAAAATAACATCATTTACATAGAATAAAGCCTCAAAACTCATGATTCTCCTTTCAAAATTCATAACTTCCAACTTTAGACATTTAGGTCCGAAATACGTCAAACGACGTTCGATTTCGACCAAACTTTACAGGAAGCGCTTAGACAATATATAAGACTTGTACCGGGCGTCAGAACCAAAATACGAGCCCGATACCATAGTCTTTTAATCAATTTTCATTTTCATTTTCCTTAATAATTTCAGAAAAACAATTTAATAGAAAAATTCTTTTGCTCAGGTTCTAGACCTCGGATTTCGACTCCGGGCACATGCCCAGTCCCATATTTTTCTACGGACCTTCCGGGACCGTCCAATCTCGGGTCCGGGTCCGTTTACCAAAAATGTTCACCAAAGTCAACTATAATCATATTAATATCAAAATTCTTCAAATTTTTCATAGAATTCACATATTTCAACACTGAAATTTACCGGCTACGTGCTCGGATTGCGCATGCAAATCGAGGCAATAGAAAATGAGGTTTTCAAGGCCTCGGAGGCACAAAACAGATGAGGAAAATAGGTGATGACCCTTTGGGTCGTCACATCCTGCACCTCTAAAACAATCGTTCGTCCTCAAACGGACAAAAGAAAGAAGTACCTGAGTCGGGGAACAAATGTGAATAACGGCTCCGCATATCAGACTCGGACTCCCAGGTCGATGCCTCAGGAGGCTGACCTCTCCACTGAACACGCACTGAAGGAAAACTCTTCGACCTCAACTGTCAAACCTGCCGGTCTAGTATAGCTATCGACTCCTCCTCGTAAGATAAATCCTTGTCCAACTGGACAGTTCTGAAGTCTAACACATGTGTAGGATCGCCGTGATATCTCCGAAGCATAGACATATGGAAAACTGGATGCACGACAGACAAGCTAGGTGGCAAGGCAAGCCTATAAACCACCTCTCCCACGCGATCAATAATCTCAAATGGGCCAATGAACCTAGGGCTAAGCTTGCCCTTCTTCCCAAATCTCATCACGCCCTTCATAGGCGATACACGGAGCAATACTCGCTCACCAACCATGAAAGCTACATCTCGAACCTTGCAATCCGCATAACTCTTTTGCCGCGACTGAGCCGAATGCAATCTCTCCTGAATAATCTTGACCTTATCTAAGGCCTCCTGAACTAAGTCAGTACCTAACAACCAAGTCTCTCCCGGCTAAAACCATCTGACTGGAGACTGACATCGCCTACCATACAATACCTCATATGAAGCCATCTGAATGCTATATTGGTAGCTGTTATTGTAGGCGAACTCGGCTAAAGGCAGAAACTGGTCCCACGAGCCTCCAAAGTCAATGACACAAGCTCGAAGCATATCTTCCAAAATTTGAATAGTCCGCTCGGACTGACCGTCCGTCTGAGGATGGAATGCTGTGCTTAACTGAACCTGGGTGCCTAACTTTTGCTGAACCACTCTCCAGAAGCGCGAGGTAAACTACGTACCCCTATCTGAGATGATAGATACCGGCACCCCATGAAGGCGAATAATCTCCCGGATATAAATCTCAGCTAACCTCTCGGATGAATAGGAGACTGCTACTGGAATGAAATGTGCTGACTTGGTCAGCCTATCACCAAATGACCCAAATAGAATCAAACTTCTTTCGAGTCAAGGAAAGTCCAGTAATGAAATCCATTGTAATCCGCTCCCACTTACACTCGGGAAGCTCAATCCTTTGAAATACACCACCAGGCCTCTAATGCTCATATTTGACCTGCTGACAATTCAAACTCCGAGCGACATACGCGACAATGTCCTTTTTCATCCTACGCCACCAATAATGTTGCCGCAAGTCCTGATTCATCTTCGCGGCGCACGGGTGAATAGAATACCGAGAACTATGGGCCTCTGCTAAGATCAACTCTCGAATCCCATCAACATTGGGCATACAAACTCGCCCCTGCAATCTCAACACCCCGTCATCACCTAAGGTTACCTTCGTGGCACCTCCACGCTGCACCGTGTCTCTCAGGACACACAAATGGGGATCATCAAACTACCGCTCACGGATACACTCCAATAGAGAGGAACGAGAGACCGTGCAAGCCAACACTCTGCTAGGCTAAAAAATATCTGATCTCACCAATCGGTTGGCCAAGGCCTGAACATCTAAGGCAAGCGGTCTCTGGCTGACAGGAATATAAGCGAGACTACCCATGCTGGCAGACTTTCTACTCAATGCATCGGCCACCACATTGGCCTTACCTCGATGATATAAGATAGTAACATCATAATCTTTCAACAACTCTAGCAATCTCCTCTACCGCACATTCAACTCCTTCTGCTTGAACAAGTACTAAAGGCTCTTGTGATCCGTGTATACCTCATACGCCACACCATATAGATAATGCCTCCAAATTTTCAAAGCATGAACAACCACTGCCAACTCTAGGTCATGAACTGGGTAATTCTTCTCATGGATTTTCAACTGTCTCGAAGCATAGGCAATAACTCTGCCATCCTGCATCAATACCGATCAAAGCCCAGTATGGGAAACATCATAATAGATTGTGTAATGCCCTGAACGTGTGGGCAAAACCAACACTTGCGCCGTAGTTAGAGCTGTCTTGAGCTTCTAAATCTCACCTCACACTTATCTCACCACTTGAACTGGGCACCCTTATGGGTCAACCTAGTCATCGGGGCTGCGATAGAAGAAAACCCCTCCACGAACCGACGGTAGTAACCTGCTAACCCTAAGAAACTCCGGATCTCGGTCACTAAAGCTGGTCGAGGCCAATTCTTGACTGCCTCAATCTTTTTTGGGTCCACCTGAATACCCTCTACTGATACAATATGACCCAGAAATGCAACCGAACTCAACCAGAACTCGCATTTTGAAAACTTAGCATATAGCTGAGTATCCTTTGGAGTCTGAAGAACCACTCTGAGGTGTTGCTCGTGCTCCTCCTGACTGCGGGAGCACACAAGAATATCATCAATGAAAACTATCACGAACAAGTCCAAATAAAGTCTAACCACTCGATTCATCAACTCCATAAATGCTGCTGGGCATTGGTCAACCCAAATGACATGACTAAAAACTCATAGTGCCCATACCGAGTGCGGAATGCTGTCTTAGGGACATCAGACGCCCTAATCTTCAGTTGATGGTAGCCAGATCTCAAGTCTATCTTTGAGAACACCATTGCTCCCTGGAGCTGGTCAAACAAATCATCAATCATCGGCAATGGATATTTGTTCTTTATTGTCACCTTGTTCAACTGCCGGTAATCAATGCACATTCTCATCGATCCATCCTTTTTCTTCACAAATAGAACTGGCGCACCCCAAGGAGAAACACTAGGCCTGATGAAGCCTTTCTCAAGCAAATCCTGCAACTAATACTTTAGCTCCTTCAGCTCTAGTGGGGCCATACGATACGATAGAATAGAAATAGGCTGCGTGCCCGGGACCAGATCAATACAAAAATCAATATCCCTGTCGGGCGGCATACCCGGTAGGTCTGAAGGGAAAACCTCGGGAAACTCCCGTACAATAGGAACAGAGTCAATAGAAGGAACCTCTGTGCTAGAGTCGCGAACATACTCCAGATAAGCTAAACACCCCTTCTCAAACATGCATCGAGCCTTAACGTATGAAATAATATTACGGGTGGCGTGACCTGGGGTCCCTTTCCACTCTAGTCGGGGTAATTCTGGCAAAGCCGAGGTCACGATCTTGGCGTGACAATCTAGGATAGCATGATACAGGGACAACCAATCCATCCCCAGTATAACATCAAAATCCACCATATCTAACAGTAATAAATCAATACGAGTCTCAAGACCATCAAACACAACCACACAGGAATGATGCACCCGGTCAACTACTATGGAGTCACCCACCGGCATAGACACAAAGACAGGAATGTCCAAGGCATAACTAGACATAGTCAGGCAAGGTGCAAAGTAGGACGACACATATGAATATATAGACTCAGCATCAAATAGTACTGAAGCATCTCTATCACAAACCAGAATGGTACCTGTAATCACAGCATCTGACAACTCCACCTCTGGCCTTACTGGCAAAGCATAAAATCGGGGCTCAGCATCACCTCCCTAAACCATGTCTCTAAGAAGGTCATCCACCGGCTGACCTCTACCTTTGGTGGGAAGGCCTCCACCTCTACGGTCTTGACCTCCACCTCTATGATCCCTACCCCCGCCCCTGGCTGGGCAGGCTATGGGTCAGCTGGTGCCTGGATCATGGGGCGAGGACCCTGCTGCTGTGACTGTGTACCCCTCAACCTCGGGCAGGCTCTCCTGATGTGACCGTATTCTCCATACTCATAACACCCCTCGGAACGACGAGACTGGCCTTGACGACCTGAATGACCTCCACGAACACTCTGAAGAGGGTGTTAGCTGATGGGCTGTTGATCTAAATACTGCTCACGAAAGCCACGATCACCTGAACCACCCTATGAAGCCTGGAGGGCTGACTGAAAAGGCCTAGAAGACTGGCCCCTATCATAAGAATCCCTGCTTCCAGATGAGCACCACCGAAACGTCCCGAGTGATAGGGCTTCTTATCTGTCCTATAACCGCCCCCCTGTGGTAAAACCATCTCGATCCTGCGGGCCACATTGGCCGCCTCCTAAAAAGTAATATCACTACCCGCCTCTCTGGCCATCTGAAGACAGATAGGCTGGATCAACCCATCAATAAATCTCATCACTCTCTCCCTCTCAATGGGGAGTATGATAAGGGCATGGCAAGCCAGATCGCTAAACCGGGTCTCGTACTGTGTGACGGTCATAAATCCCTGCTGGAGGCGCTTAAACTGCCTCTGATAAGCATCCCTCTGGGTAACGGGAAGGAACTTCTCTAAAAACAACTTCGAGAACTGATCCCAAGTCAAAGGCGGCGACCCTGCTGGTCTAGCTGAACAGTAATCCCTCCACCATGTCTTGGCAGATCCAGACAAACGAAAAGCCGCAAAATCAACTCCGTTGAACTCCATAATGCCTATGTTACGAAGAACCTCATGGAAGCTGTATAAGAAATCCTGGGGGTCCTCAGATGAAGCTCAGCTGAATATAGCAGTGAAGAGCTTAGTGAATCTGTCCAACCTCCATAAAGCATCTGCGAACATAGCTGCCCATCACCGGTCTGTGTAACTACCCCCGGCTGAACTGCCGTAGCTGTCTGAACCAGTGGAACCTGAGTCTGGGGAGCTACCTGCTCTGGAGTACGTACAGCAGGAGTCTGGGCTCCTCCTCTGACCTGGGGAGTGGCTGGTGCTGCAGGAAGCAATCCTGCTCGGGTGACACTCTCCATAATGCCAACCAATCGGACCAAGGCATCCTGAAGAACAGGGGTAGCAATAAACCCCTCTGGGACCTGAGCTGGGCCCAGCGGAACTGTCTGGGCTAGGGCCGGAACCTCTTCGCCAAGGTTGACCTGAGTTTCTACCACTGGTGTTGCTGCTGGTGGCTGGGTTCTGCCCCTACCTCGGCCCCTAGCCTGGCCACGTCCTCTGCCCCTAGCGGGAGATGCCTTAGGCTCGGACTGCTGATCAGCAGATAAGGAAGCGCGTGTTCTCGCCAGAGTAGAAATTCAATCAGCATTTGAGGAACCAAATCGCACGACAAGAAAGAACAAATGAGAGATATTTTTCCTAACTCAATAGACTCTGGGGAACAAGTACAGACGTCTCCGTGCCTACCCCTCAAACCCTACTAAGTTTTTTCGTGAGTTGTGAGACCTATGTAACCTAGTGCTCTGATACCAACTTGTCACGACCCGGATTTTCTCACCATCGTGATCGTGATGGCGCCTACTCATGGTAGCTAGGCAAGCCAACTTAATTACCGTTTCCATTAGTAAAACCATTCTGTTGTCATTTTATATCATCATTAATAATAACAACAATAACGGCGAAAGTCTAATTTATAAGTCTGAAATAAATACTAAATGCTCAATAATATTCTCTACCCAAGATTTGGTGTCACATACTCACGAACCACTAAGAGTAAACAACATATAAAGGTCTGAAAGAAATATAACCACTGTCTATCTCGAAACAATGAGGCAATAGTATAAATGAAAAGCATAAGAAGAGACGCCGGGCCTGCGGACGCCTGCAAGGCTACCTCAGTCTCGTGATAACAAAATCCTTCTCCCGAACTACTGCTGCTGCTGCTGCTCAAAACCTGGACCTGTGCAAAAATGCACAGAAGTGTAGTATCAGCACAACTGACCCCATGTGCTGGTAAGTGTCTAGCCTAACCCCGGCAAAGTAGTGACGAGGCTAGACTGGACACCACATAAACCTGTGCAGTTATAAATATACAGAGAAAATTGAAATACCAAGTAATTAACAACATGGGAGGGGGAAACATGCTATGGGGAAATACAATTAGCAGTAATCCAGAGTAACAACCAAATAGCTTAAAGTCCACAATGAAATAAGAAGTCAATATTCAAACATAACCACAGATATCAACAACTGTTGCGGCGTGCAACCCGCTTCATAGTTACTGTTGTTGCGGCGTGCAATCCGCTCCATAATACCATTTGTTGCGGCGTGCAACCCGCTCCACATATCACTGTTGTGGCGTGCAACCCGACCCACATTATTTATCATTTATCATTGTTGCGGCGCGCAACCCGATCCTCAGTATCATTTGTTGTGGCGTGCAACCCGCTCCTCAATATCTTTTAACAGTCTGAGTCCCCAAGCAACAGTCACAATTAAGGGACACACAGCAGACAATTACATAACAAACATCCCAACAAGGGAGTACAATTAACAGCTCAATCATCCCGGCAAGGGAGCGCAATTAACAGTTCAATCATCCTGGCAAGGGAGCACAATTATTAGTTCAATCATCACGGCAAGGGCGAATACATTAAATACTTATGTCCCGGAAAGGGAATAATCAACAACGTTTCCTTTTCTCCTTACTTTACTTATCTTATATTTCACTTTACTATTCTGAGCCAACGCTACAAAGAATTTAATGATCATTTACTGTTCACGCGTTATTCACAATATTTATAGACATCCTCCAATAACATGAAATTCACAGCCAGCTTATGATAATCACATTATAAGGACTCACGGTCATGCTACACACCAATGTATACATACTCGTCACCATGCCTATACATCGTACTCGATTACATAGCAATTAGCAACAAGACTCAACTCCTATTCCCTCAAACTAGGGTTAGACCAAACACTTACCTCAAATGCGCCAAAAGTCCACTCAAGCCTCTAGAATAGCTTTACCCCTCGAATTCACCACCAAACCGCTCGAATCTAGTCACAAATTACTTGAATGTGTCTCAAATGCTAATTGAATCAACTTGAAAGCATGAAAATGAATTTTCTAAGGTTTTACTCAAAATTTCCCAAAATACCCCCAGGCCCACGTGGTCAAAACCCGAGGTTCGAACCAAACCCGGTTACCCATTCCCCCATGATTCCAATTATATGATTAGTTTTGTAATCGGACCCCAAATTGAGGTCCAACTTCCAAATTTTTGAAAACCCTAATCCTGAACCAAACCTCCAATTCCCTTTTATGAAAATCCTTGATTTGGAGTTGAAATCATGTTACAAGATGTTAAGGAGTGAAGAAAATAAGTTAGAAATCACTTACCAATCATTTTGAAGAAGAAGAATTGTTTGGAAGATTGCCTCTTATGTTTAGGGTTTTGAAAAAGTGTAAAATAGCTGAAAATCCCGAACTTATATACTTTACTGGGGGTGGCGCAGACCGCACAGAAATGTCCTGCGGCCGCGCCGAGGAAAGGGAGCAAAAATGATTCTCTGAACCTACCCAGCGCGGACCGCACTATTTAGGTGCGCGGCCGCGCTGGTTGAACTCCAACCATATGCCTTACTAAACCTGGACACGCGGACCGCACAGATATGCACACCGGCCGCGTGGCTTCCAGCGCGGACCGCACTGATTTGGTGCGCGGCCGCGCTCGTTGAACTTAAACCAACGACTCTCTAAACCTGACCATGCAGACCGTGCAGAAAAGCACGTACGGCTGCGTGGGGCCTGCTACACTGCCACATTTGATATTTTAAGCCTAAGGCCTCTCGGGACCTACTCAAAACTCACCCGAGCCCTCGGGGCTCCAAACCAAATATGCACACTGGCTCTAAAACGTCATACGAACTTGCTCGCGCTATCAAATCGCCTAAATAACATCATTTACATAGAATCAAGCCTCAAAACTCATGATTCTCCTTTCAAAATTCATAACTTCCAACTTTAGACATTTAGGTGTGAAACACGTCAAACGACGTCCGATTTTGACCAAACTTTACAGGAAGCGCTTAGACAATATATAAGACTTGTACCGGGTGTCGGAACCAAAATACGAGCCCGATAACATAGTCTTTTAATTAATTTTTATTTTCATTTTCCTTAATAAATTTCAGAAAAACAATTTAATAAAAAAATTCTTTTACTCAGGTTCTAGACCTCGAATTTCGACTCCGGTCACATGCCCGAGTCGCATATTTTTCTACGAACCTTCCGGGACCATCCAATCTCGGGTCCGGGTCCGTTTACCAAAAATATTAAGCAAAGTCAACTATAATCATATTAATATAAAAATTCTTTAAATTTTTCACAGAATTCACATATTTCAATATAGAAATTTTCTGGCTATGTGCTCGGATTGTGCACGCAAATCGAGGCAATAGAAAATGAGGTTTTCAAGGCCTCGAAAGCACAAAATAGATGAGGAAAATAGGTAATGACCCTTTGGGTTGTCACACTAGCTTCTTGTTTTTCTTTTAGCTGTTGGTGTAATAAGGATGTCGGAAAGCAGTAGTAACAGCATGCAGCGGCAGTAACAGCAAATTGCAGTCCCATGGTAGTCCCAGCTATCAAAATTTCCCGAACTATATTGACCTAATTCCCTTTTAGCCAGGGATATGTAGGAGACCTTTTGAAGCAAAGGTTCGGTCAAATCTTTCAAAAATGCTTCACACGGAGTAATCAAACGGGCAAAAATCGCTCATATCTGCTAACTTTATCTTTGCGCAAAAACTCTTCGTGTTTCCGGGCAAAGAGGGGCAGCTATGAGCACGTGATTTTTGCCCTATATGAGAATTACTCCTATAAAATTCAAAATAAAATAATTTCGTGTCGTTTGCAATTATTGTGGATTTTGTGTTATTTTTCTCTTATTGATGGCGTTTGTGTGTGCGTGATTATTTGTATAAATTGATGAAAATACAAAAAAAAATGTGTTGACATTGCATTCAAGGATTTAATTTTATATTTTAGGATAATTAAGAGTAATTATGTTTGCTTTACAATAATTAAAAATCTGCATTTTTTTTAGCATTTAATGTCAAATTGTGTGATTTTATTTTAATTGTGTGTGTTGATTGTTATTAGGAATTAATTAATGTTTATGATTTGGTTTATAAGTTACTTTAGAAATAAGGGAAAATAAAAGAAAAGAAGAAAAAGGGAAAAAGAAGAGAAATCGGACTGGGCCAATATTAATTCCAGCCCAAAAATCACGCCCCACACCCTGTCCAATCCCTCAGTCCAAGAGACCGTCCAAACGACGTCGTTGCAGGCGTCTTAATCTGGACCATTGAAATAATTTGATCGGACGGTCCCTAATCTTCACCCATAACCCGACCTAAAACCAAACCCGCCCCAGTTTAGACCAAACGACCCCGTTTCATTTTAGTAATCTAACTAGAGCCATTGGATTTCATCATCCAATGACCCAGATAAATTAACCTATATCTAATATACCAAAAATCAAACCCCTAGCCCTCAGAACCCCTTTCGACCCTTCGTCTCTAACCCTAGAGACTCCTGTATCCACCGCCTCACACCACCGTCCTCCGCCTGCCAGAAATCACCTACGGCGGCAGACGGTGGCCAAACCTCCCCAAAATTACACCACTTCTGCACCATGACCTCCCCGTTCCAACCATCCTACCAGCTTCCCTAGAATCCCAACTCATCTTTTCGAATAATCCAAAAACCTAACAGTTTCTTCACCGTGAGCGGCGACATTACCTCCGATGGCCGCCAAAGTTACACCAAGTGACCACCCAGCCTTCCTCATCCCTAAACTACCCTTGGCTTCCTTCAAATCAACCCCAGGTGCCTCAAATATTGAATTATAGTCAAGAACCCTAGCGCTGCCACAAAATCCCTTGGTGGCGGCGCCACCTCCAAACTTTCCCAAATCAACACCAGTTGACCACCCTGACTCCGTCTTCCTTAATCCCTAGCCAGTTTCCCTCGAACGCTGTTAGTAAGTCTCGAACAAACACCTTTGAGTAATGGTCTGAAGCTGGTTCACAGACTGAGGTCAAAATAGACCTTAGTTGAGTCTTCTCGTTCGAGAACACTCGACAAGGGTCCATATTGGTCCCAAGTCCAAAGGCTCGAATTAGAGTTCGAACCTGAGTTCGTCTACTTTCTGATTTTTAAGGTATTTTTCCTTTCTTTTTTCTGTTTCTATTTTTTATGATTGTTTATTTTGCGTAAGTTGTGTTGTGTCTTCATCTGCTTGATTTTTTTGCTTTATGTTTTTGTCGATCACCTCCTCTTCGGGACTTTTCTTGGGTCATCTTTGCTTTTGATTGATTAGCCCGTGTTGAAGGCGTTTAAATCATTTTGAAAACGCTTGTATGTTAGTTTGGTTCAACTCTGAATCTTTCTTTTGATTTGGTCAAGTTCTATGTGATCTTTCATCTCTACTTCTGTTATTTAATGTTCACATGTCAATGTAGCTAATTCAAAGCAATAAGTTGGTAGTTCAATCAGATTTTGTGGTAATTCTGATTCAAGTTGTATATGTCTGTTCTTCCTCTGATAAAGAATAATTTGATAGTTTGAATTCTTCAGGATTTGGGTTGATTAGTTTCTCTTGTAGTTTGATTATATGTGTGTTGAATCTGTATTTGTTTAGTAGTTGCGCAGAGGGTATTAAATTGTTAGTTGTTCAAAGTTAGCTAAGCCATGGTTCTACAGCTCTTTAACGCACAGTTTTATTCCAGAAGATCTTTGCCTGTTTTAAATAGCTTGGCCAGTTTGTTTACAGCTGAGTAAAGTAGAGTCCTAGTTGGTTAACCGTTAAGTGGATTGGTTATAGTTGATTGGGGTAGGACAGTAGTTCATGGGTATCAAGGAGGGTAATTGAGGTATAGAAAACTTGCAGAATTGTTTAAGTTGAGTGCTCTGTCCACTAAAGTGCTAATGTGATATTAAACTAATGCATTAGTGGGGAACAAAACATAATGGGGAGGTAAAAGGGATTTGATTAAACAAATAGGCACCCATAATTGAATTAAAAATGAATTAAACACATAGTAATGTGCTGGTAATATAAGATTATGGGCAAGAGTATTTTTCTAATAGTGTGAGTGCTCTAAAGAGCTGGCAGGGCCTGTTTTGGGCTATAAAAGGCTGGGAGTTTGGACATAGGAGAAAAACTCTTTTTGGTCAGTTTTGGAGAGATCATTTTTAAGAGAGTTCCTAGGGGATGCATACTAAAAAAAAGGAAATATAGCCTTAATATAGAGAGGAGATTAGTAGATTGGGAGACCATTGAGTGAAATGGGAGACTGAAAATATCCTGATATACACTTATATACATTGATATACAGAGAGTTTCTTCCTTTCATTTCAGACCTCAATGTTTTAGTAATATGAAGATTCAGTATGTTTGAAGTAATTTGAAATTATTCCTCTTTGCAAACTGAGTAAAGTTTTGATTTAGAGTCTACTGTTCCATTGAAGTTCATGAGTTAATTTTCAGCTTTTGATTTATTGAAATAATTATGGATTCATCTGAGAATTCAAAAATAGATTGATTTTGATAATTCTGGGGAATTTTGGTTTAAGTTGTTGGGGGAATACTGTTCTATTGGGATTCTCTCTTTTAAAAGGAGCCGTTTGCTTTGTTTGGTTCGCTGAATCTGGATTTCATTGTTGTTGATCCCTGTGACTTGCTGTGTTATTGTTGTTGTCCGCTCTTCTATTGCTAACTCCTCATTTCTCTTGTCGTCATTCAATTTCTAGGTATGTCTTAGACTCAAGAGGTATTTAAGAATGATTCAACATGTATGAATACCCATGAAATTGAATAGTGAAGAGCTATTTGCTGAAGAACTATTGCTTATTGTCTTCTAGTTTAAATTTTTGTTTTAAGTCGAACTAATTAAACAATTTTGTACTAGACCATATTTGGACTGTGAGTATTTGTTTTCTTAGACCTGTGGGAGTATTCTTAGTTAAGCATTCCTTTATACTTGTGTTCAGTAGAGCAATGTCTTAGCTAGCTGAGGCTAACTCCAATGGTCGTTTCGGTTGCTTCATGAAGTTATTCTAGCAATAATATAGTTGCAATGAAGTCATTTTACAAAGCTGTTTCAGTACTAGCTAAGTCTTTTTTTTTTTGAAATACTAGATAAGTATGCTAGGGAATATGAAGGATATAAATAGCTAAACTATGTAATCAAGGTAGTATTTCATGAAAATTTTACTCAATCCAGTCTTTGCATTTAATCCTGTCTAGGGTACTGAGTATTAAAAGAAAAAACTAAATTTTAGCAAGTATTTAGCCTTGTTTAAATTAGGATCGTGATTCATTTTGGCGAAAAGGGATGGAATCCTATATATTTAGGCAATTTGGGGATTTTCAGTGTTTGAACAAGTTGGCCCAGGTCCCGCTTCACACTGCATTCGTTTGGACCTGGGCCCAGGCTGGCGAGTAGCTCGCCCGTATACATACTTAGGATCTGATTTAAAACAGGTAACGCTCATGACCAATTATAATAGCTTTTAAACCATATAATTAACTTGGATTTATTTTATTTTATTTTATTTTAGAGATGGACGAAAATAGAAATGTAGTCACTTTAGAATGGTCCTTTTAAAATAAACGAGACGAGCCTCGCCAAATAGAACGCAAATTGCGGGGCCCTCAATAGATGTATATATTAAAATACTTAGATTTCGGGACGGGCTGTTTAACAAATTTCACGGCTTTTCCCAAAATAATAATGCGTCAGTCTCTTTAGGCGCGTCTTTAATAATTTTACCTTCCTAAGTTCGGGTGCGCATTTCATGCTACCCAAATCCAAATCCTAAAATGTCGAATAAAATGTGTCGAGGATCCGGGTGCATTTCATGTGATGTGGTCCAAAAACACGTTCTAAACAACGTTCAATTCCTTAAAAATAATTAAAAGCAGTTAAAGGGTAAAAATGCACATAAGTTTGAGCATGCTTCAAAAAATCAGATAATTAAGCCAAATATGACAAGTTGAGCGACCGTGCTAGAACCACGAAACTCGGGAATGCCTAACACCTTCTCCCGGGTTAACAAAATTCCTTATCCGAATTTCTGGTTCGTGGACTGTAATGCGGAGTCAACTTTTACCTTCATTCGGGATTCAAACCGGTGACTTGGGACACCATAAATCTCTCAAGTGGCGACTCCAACTCTGAATAATAAATCCCGTTTCGATTATCCTTTAATTGAAAAAACTTCCCTTACTACACCCTTCGCGGGGTGCGGTAGCGCCAAAAGGAGGTGTGACAGAACTAAGTCCCTGATTCTGAAGTGTCGAAGGTTTGTCCTTCTATTTTAGTATATTTTGATCCTTTGCTTCTGCGCGACCATCTGAAAAAGCGCTACTACTCGTTTTTCATCTAATAGGTCGAGGCTAGTATTCATAGCCTCGTAAGTTGACTCCATCGATGCATGTCAAAACCTGGTGCTAGGTTTTTCGACCTCGACAGGTATGAGGGCCTCGGATCCATATAATAAAGAGAATGGAGTAGCCCCCATGCAAGACTTCGATGTTGTGCGATGTGCCCAAAGGACCTCGGGTAGAAATTCTCTCCATTTCCCCTTTGCAACGTCCAACATCTTCTTCAGGTTTTAAATGATAGTTTTGTTTTTTGACTCTGCTTGTCCATTTCCAGTTGGATGGTATGTTGTTAATAAAATCCTCTTTATTTTATGTGCTTCAAGGAACTCCGTCACCTTACTGCCGATGAACTGTTTTACATTGTCACATACAATCTCGGTAACCGGCATATGATGTGGTCCTAGATGAAGTCAATAGCTTCTTTTTCTCTGGCCATTTCGAAGGCATGTGCTTCCTCCCATTTAGAAAAATAATTAGTCATAAACAAAATAAATTTAGCTTTACCTATGGCCTTTGGTAGAGGGCTGAATATGTCCATTCCCCAGTTCATGAAAGGCCACGAGGATAGGACCAAGTGGTGGGCTGATGGATAATCGGTGCAAACTGTTGGAACTTATCATATCTTTTGTAAAATTCCATAGTATCTTTTCCCATATCATCTTCCTCAATCGAGGATCCCACATTAACTAGTGCATCGGCCTTGCTATTTTGTTCTCGAGGCACATGATCTAGAGTCCACTCCTTGAAACGGTACAGGGTTACTTATAGCTTATCCAAGTAGTGATGCATTCTATGCACTCGAACTTCAAAGCTTTTGCTTACTTGGTTTACCACCAATAGTGAATCGCACTTGGCTTCAAGGACCTCTGCTCCCAAGCTTTTAGCTAGTTCGAGACCTTCAATCATGGACTCATACCTGGACTCATTATTTGTCAACCTAGAAGCTTGGATATATTGTCTAATGGTACCACCCGTAGGTGGTTTCAAGACAATGCCAAGCCTGGACCCTTTCACATTCGAGGCCCATCCATGAAAATCGCCCATACACCCGATGATGTACTCGATCTTAGTAGGAGCTATTTCTCCACTTCGAGTACGAGGGTAGGCATAAAATCAACCACGAAGTCAGCTAGGATTTATGACTCGGGGTTGATACTCGATATCGTACTCGCTAAGTTTGACGGCCTATTTGGCCAACCGGCCCGCTAGCTCGGGCTTGTGCAAAACATTTCAAAGGGGGTAAGTTGTTAATACATATATGGGATGACATTGAAAATATGGTTTTAGCTTCCTAGATGCTCTTTTCAATGCAAGTCCTAATTTTTCGAAGTGAGGGTACCTAGTTTCAGCATCTCCTAATGTTCAACTCACATAATAAACAGGAAATTACGTACCTTGCTCTTCTCGAACTAGTACACCACTTAACGCTATCTTGAACACTGCCAAGTATAGGTAAAGTTTTTCATCTACCTTTGGGGTGTGAAGCAAATACGAGCCTGATAGATTTTGTTTTAATTATTCTTAGGCTTGTTGACATTCCGGGGTGCATGCAAAATCCTTTTTTCTTTTTGAGCAAAGAAAAGAATCGATGACTCCGATTTGATGACCTCAAAATGAACCAAACTAGGGCAGCAATTCGTCCCGTTATCTTTTGTGCAACCTTCACACTATCCACGACTATGATATCCTCGAGGGCCTTTATCTTATCGAGGTTAATTGCGATTCCCCAATTCAACACCATGAAGCTGAGGAACTTACCCAAGCCAACTCCAAAGGCACATTTCTCTGGGTTAAGCTTCATGTTGTACTTTCTCAAAATTTTTAATGTTTCCTGCAAATAAGTCAAATGGTCCTCTGTGCGCAGGGACTTAAACAACATGTCATTAATGTAGACAACCATTGTTTTACCCATTTGTTTTTTGAACATTTTGTTGAATAGGCATCGATATGTAGCTCCCACATTCTTTAGGCTGAAGGACATCGTGTGGCGCATCAAATCTTTCAAGAGAAAGAAAGTGCCCTTTAGAAAGGAAGAAGAAGCGTAGAAATCAAACTCCTCGGGTGCGTCTGCGCTCAGTCTCTGTCTGACGGCCCATTACCTAAATCTCAATCTAGCTTCAAAGGGTAGCTTTCTTTCTGGTCTGACGGCCTCTTCTTCGTCTAATCATTATACTTGCAACAAGAAAGGGTTGTAATAATAAGTTCCAAAACATAGTAATAAACGAAGTCTTTTCCTAAACCTTTGGGTTTATCTGAATTTGATTATATGTGGAGTAGGTGTCGAGAAAAGTTAGGATCTTGTGGCCGGCCGTGGCATCAATCATACGATCGATGTTGGGCAGTAGGAAAGAGTCGTCTGGGCATGCTTTGTTCAAGTCCTTATAGTCTACACACATTCTAAGTTTGTTTCCTTTTTAGGAACCACAACTACATTGGCTAACCATTCGGGATACTTTACCTCCCGAATAGACCCTATTTTAAGAAGTTTGGTTACCTAATCCTTTATGAATGCATGTGTCACCTCGGGCTAGAGCCTCCTTTTTTGCTTTACCGATTTGAACCTGGGTCAGTGCTTAGTTGATTTGTGGTGATTTTCGGTGGAATCCCCGTCATATCTAAATGGGACCATGCAAAGCAATCCATATTAACAATAAGAAATTAAATGGGTTTTTTCCTAAGTTCGGGGGTTAATCCCATTCCCACGTATACCTTTCTCTCGGGCATGCATTCGGTCAGTATGACCTGCTCCAGTTCCTCGATAGTTGACTTGGTTGCATCGGACTCTTAGAGAACGACGAAGGTTCGAGGAGTAATGAAATCCTCTTCTTCGTCTTCGATTTCCTATTGCTCTAATTCCGTTGAGGCTGGGGGCGGTGATTGCTATTTAGCCCCCTGCTTACCTTTGGTGCTTGATTTCTCCTACGTCGAAGGTTCTAGTATCGGCACCACTTCCTCAACTTCAAACATCTCCTTTGCAGCATGTTTCTCTCTGTAAACTGTTTTCACTCTTTCCTCTATTAGGAAGTTCATAATATGGTAAAGAGTAGAAGGCATTGCCCTCTTGTTATTATATCCACGGTCTCCCGAGGAGTGTGTTATACCTCATGTCACCTTTGATGACATGAATTTTTGTATCCTGTATGTTTACGGCTACATTTGCTGGTACGATTATATCCCCTTTTGTTGTTTTGCTTGCCATATTGAAGATATTTAAAATCCGAGACGCATGTACAATCTGATCTTGTAGGCCGAATTGTTCTACAACCCTTGATCTGATTCTATTTGTTGAGCTACCTGGACCTACTAGAACACACTTAACTAGAATTTTGTTTAAAAGAATAGTAATTACCAAGGCGTCATTGTGTGGTTGGTATATGCTTTATGCTTCCTCGTCATATAATGATAGGATGTCCTCGGGAACATAGCTCCCAGTTTGCTTTTCTGTAATGATTGATACCTTGGTAAATTTTAACATAGGTCTATGTAGGATGTCGACACCGCCAACGATCATGTGGATTACATGTTCTAGTTCTTACTGCTTTTTTTTTTCCTGCATCTCTCTTCTTGAAGTGTTATTTAACTCGATCACTGAGAAATTCTCGAAGGTGACCCTCGTTGATCAGCCAAGCTAATTCCTCCCTTAGCTTTCTGCAGTCTTCAATTCTATGTACATGTGTGCCATGATACTTACACATCAAATTTGGATTCCTCTGAGAAGGATCGATTTGGATAGGCCTGGGCCACCTGGTATCTTTAAATATTCCAATACCTGACACAATCCCTGATGCGTCTACACTAAAATTATACTCTGGCAATCAAGGTGCCTCCGCAGGATCGGTGTGTTTATCGAATCCGCTTTTACTCATGAGTACCCGAGAGATTTGACCTCGATCATTTCTCTGATCATTCCAAGGAACGTTACGGCTCAAACCATTTTTTCTCCAACCAACATACGGCTAATACCGTTCTTTGTTCGACCTCGATTCCATATTTGTATCCTTCGAGGGCTTAACTACTAACCTGTTAGGATGAATAAACCCGAGGGGGCTCCCAACTGGTCATCCTCGACCATAATCTTTTATTGCTAACGGTTATGTACATCTGACCACGTCACAGCAGGATACTCGATATAATTCTGCTTTAGTTGTCGAGACGCGATCGAATTCCTTTCATTCAAACCTTGTATAAAAGTTTATACTGCCCAGTCATCCGAGACTGGTGGTAACTCCATTCGCTCCATCTGGAACCTAGACACGAACTCCCTTAACATCTCGTCGTTCCTTTATTTTATCTTGAAAATGTTTGATTTTCTTGTTTCCACTTTTATGGCTCTGGTATGTGCTTTCACGAAGGCGTCTGCTAACATAGCAAACTAATAAATAGAGTTAGGTGGCAAATTGTGATACCAAATCATAGCTCCATTTGACAATGTTTCTCCAAACTTTTTCACCAATACTGATTCGATATAATTGTCATTCAAGTCATTTTCTTTGATCCCACAGGTGTATGAGGTAATATGAACGTTAAGGTTGGTTGTCCCATTATACTTGGGTATATCGGGCATATGAAACTTTTTAGGGATGGGCATTGGAGTCGCGCTCTGAGGGAATGGTTTTTGTAAGAACTTCTTGCATCTAAACCTTACAAAACTAGAAGTGCCTCAGTGTCTGGTTAACATAGGATTTATATTTCTCCACATTCTTATCATTGTCCTCGAACATCTTTTCCCCGGACACGATCCTCTTGGTGGGCTCTTCGAGCATCCTTATAATGGTAGGGTCCGTTCCCGAGTCATTTCTGTTCGACCTCTCTGGAGTTGGTTCAACACGTTGAGTATTTCCTGGTTCAGCTATACTCGGAGTTCTATTCTGACTTAGAGGTTGAGTGATGGCGATCTGCTGAGCTTGCAGCATCTCGAATATCACTTGGAGGCTGATTCCCCCATCACCTATACCCAGTTTTCCTTGGCCCCCAGATTGGGCTTCTCTACATACACTTCCTCTGGGGTTTGTGCCTAAATTTGTATTTAAATCAATGTGCGAACTAACGTCAACTGATTCTAGATTTGGCACTACCCCAGGGTTTATTGGTGGTACACAGACCCCTGCATTGTTGTTTTCCCCATGAAATCTAAGACCTTCGTTGTCACGAACAGGTGTATTTTGCGAGCTTGGCATATTTAATCCTGAGAATCAGAAAATCTTGACAAAACGTGTGTAATGAGAATCAGTAAAAAGATAACCACTATTATCTTTAGCCCCACGATGCACGCCAAATTGTTTACCTCAAAAATACGAATAACAATTAAATTTGATTTATGGTTTTAAAAATATGTGATTTAGTTCAATACCCATTAACAATCAAGAAATATGAGGTATAAATGAAAGAAACAAGTGAATCAAATCAGTGTTACCCAAACAGTTTCGACCTCGAGCTTAGTGACCTCGAGATGAACCAAGAACAATACAGTAAGAATAGTTGAGAGAAAAGACAATTCTGATAAGCGTTGATCCAGAAAACTAAGATAGTATATTCTTTTCCAATGATTAGATAATGTTACAAATGATTGGGGTGCCCTATATGCAATAGGGAAACGTTAATTAAGGTATATTTATATTTACATTAAGGATTATTATTGGTACAGCTGTCTAACTGCCTAGTATGGAATCGTACAATTCTATTCTGGGATTTGTGCCACGATACTGGGGACGTGGTAGAAACCTCGCTCATTCTATTAGAAATCCATAACAACATTATTTTGGGGTTGACCGTACTCGACTTCAGTATTTATCGCACTCTGATCCTCGGGCCTTGCATCATATCTTCGAGGTTGAGTTTGGTCCATTGGGCTTGAATTGGACCTTGCTTGAACTCGAGCTTAAGGTGACCCCTCGAGCCTATAGATCGAAGGCATATGATCTTCACCGTATACATGATGTTTTAACTTTATGATTTTATTCTACTTGTGTACTACTCAAGAAGTAACTTTTCAAGTTTTGTGATAAAAATGGTTGCACCGATCTAGTGAGTTATAGAGATAAGGTTAAGGTTGAGGTTTTACTCAAGCAGAAGGCAGAAATAAGATCTCTTGTAGTTTACGATCTAAAAAGTGATGTTCCCATGTCAAAAGTGTTAATTTCCTTCTACCTCTTAACTAATGGAAGGAGCTTACTTTGGCAACAATAAGATGAGAAGGTGTATATCTTGCTAAACACCTAAAACCTTAACACAAGAAAGTAGATGAATACAGCAGCAGCGGAGCATATAAAGGTAACTGTTTGACCAAAAAGTGTTAAGCATTTTTGTTTAACTAACTAATGATGAAATGAAGGATGAATATTAGTTACACATAGTAAATTCTAGATCAAATATTGCAAGAAATCGGTAAGATAAACGATGTTTGATAGTGTTAAATAGCATGTTTGTACTCAATGAATACCGATAAATATGATAATATGAACATGCAATAAATGTAGATAATGGAAATAAATATAGTAAGAAAGAATCTACCATACAATTATTATATGACTTGGATGGTTTTTTCTCCTTACAGCAACATGGAAAGATGAGAAGTGAAGATGGTTAAGGAATCTTTTGATCTTGTGAACAAAGATTAACTAATGTATGCTTGAATAAAATAATCTATAAACAAGACAACTTTTGTATATTCTCTCAAGTCAACCTCTTACAATGTGCTTCTATCCGAACATGAACCCCTCTCCCTTTGTTCTCTCTCTCTCTTCCTTTTTTAATGGGTATTTCCCAAAAAAACCTAAAAGTACAAAATAAGGAATATCTAAAGGAATATTCCTTATTCATATTTCTAAATCTATCATGCCGTTATCTCTTTATTCCAGCTACTCATCCCTGACAATAATGTTTATGAAGACGGCCTCCCACTACGACGCACTGGTCGACCTCGCCCTCGATCTTGTTTATCTGTTTTTACCAAGTTGCCAAATTTAGACCAATGCCGTTAGTTCTTCTACTTGTTGAGGTCATTGTCTTTCATGCCCTGAATAAGCTGACCCAATTTGCATCCATTTAGAAGAAATTTGTCATGTTGATTAGATAGAATCGGCTGAGGTTTAGAAAATGACACAGCTATCGAGGTTGTGGTTGGAATGGCTATCGTGAGGTGGCTTCATGGCCATGCGCATCATCATTACGCATCTTCCCTATGCAGCATCCACCGCTTCGGTTCTAGTGCCATTGACAATCCTTTGCTCCGATTCTCGCACTACCCAACCCTATAAATAGATAGGGGTTTCATTTTTCGGATTTTTTCACCATTCCTAACTTTGCATGAGTATTATTCTTCTTTGATCTTCTTCCCCAATTTCTGCTTTCGATTTCTTATAGCTTCTTCAGTTCCATTGAACATATTTTATTGTTGAAATATGTCACAACCCCTTCATATTCATGATGAGGTTTCCGATGCTACCCCATTATGGGTGACCTTTCCTCCTGGCAGTGAGGAATTCGTGGCTGAAGAGGACGATAGTGTCCATATCATAGAGGAGATAGTCCCCAAAAACCCTTTGGCTAGAAATGATTTTCCAAAGGAGCCTTCTCCCGCTCCCTCTCAGAGTCTTTCTAAGACGGGACCTCCTCACATAGACGACCTCCGGTCCAAATATTGCATCCTTCCCCATGTTGAAATTTTTTCAGTTGGAGGCCACATCCTGGAGATTCATCGACCCAGGTATTTTGTCTTCTATGTCTACCCGTTGGTTATACTATTCTTCTCCTTTCACTAGCAGAGAAATTTTGCCAGTTTTACAATGTCTGCCCGGCGCAAATCCCTCCTTATTTGTACAAAGCTTTCTTGATGCTGACTAAGTATGCAGAGTTTGCTGGATGTGAGGTCGATGTTCGCCACTTGCTGCACTTATTTTTTCCTAGTTGTTACAGAGGTAATATGATACACCTACGGCATCGTGGGACCAAACGGTTGGTCATTGGGATGGACGACAAAATGAATGGAAAGTTCTGGCATAAGTACTTCTTCATCAAGACCGAGCACCTAGTAGCAGACCCAGTAGGGTTTCTAGAGCAATAGAACTATATCATAAGTATCTTAACGTTTTCTTGTTATTTTCGTTCGCCTTTTACATTTTGGCTCGCTTACGGATTCCTTGCTTTTTAGTGGAGAGGCATGCACTTACTCCCGTTTTTTCATATGTAAGATTGGGTTACTTGTGTGTTACCCCACATTGTGAGAATTCATGATTAGCCATCCTTTTACAAGGGTTTTGGACCCAAAATCCCATCTAGTAAATGTCACATTTACTTTGTCTTTTTTGTAGTTTACCACTGCTCTCTGATATGGACTCTCTTTTGTGCTAGGTCGGCGAGTTTCTAAGAAGAAGGCTCCAGTGCCTGCATTTCTCCAGGCAATCACGTTGGCTGGAATGTAATTTTCCTTGGCCAAATCCTCTTGATGAAATCGGATTCAAGTTCGGACGATGAGGGACTCTGCTACTCAAACTACCAATGTGAAGGATAAGATATCTTCCCATCCGAACTATCATCTCGTAGATGAGCCGTCTGATGGTGAAGAGTCACCGTCGAGGAAAAGGTAAATGGTAGAAACTAGTAAGGTCGTCGTCGCTGTCGTCAAACTATAATAATTCATTGCTTTTGGAGCAGAGTCTACATTTGCACAAAAAACAATGACCATTTTCACGACAGGTGCCATTATGGAGAGGCTGCCCTCTGGGGTTGAGGCGGTTCAGGTTAGCAGAGAACTTATACGAGCCGTGAAGGTGGCGCATCCTCAGTGGCGGGGGGAAGTAGGTCGATCCCCACGAGGGGTTACAACTCTGGCTCAGATGTTATGGGCTTTCGAAAGAGGAATACTCGTGTCGAGGTAAGGATGAAGGGTCCTAACTGAAACATAATCATTCCTATAGACTACGACCTTTTGGCCAATTCGGAACAAGCGGTATCGTCCTTTTCTCCCTTATGCGCAGCTTCTGAAAACACAACGCTATAGGCGATGAGCAATATGGAGTTGTCTTTGGGTATATCCGGCATGGCTCTACGAGTTAGTGCTTTTTAATGTTAGGATTTGCTTTGCATGTTTAATTAGCTCATACTAACTCCTTTCTTTTGCATGTCAGACTCTTATCATGGGGATCGAGCGTGACCAAAGGAAGGAGTGGAGGATGACCATTTTTAAGAAGATGACTTCCAAATATAGGGAATACCGTACTAAGCACCAGACTCTAGCCAACTTCCTCAACCAGGACGATGAATTTCAGTCACTTCGTGATGTACTTAAACAGAAAGATAATGAATTAACGAAGAAAGACGAGGATCTAAGGGAGAGGGATGACAAGCTAATGAGATCCATCGGTAGGTGCAGTGATCTTGCGTTATATCTAAAGGCCAGGGAGGATGAGCTCGATGTGAGCAAGGGGTGATGGCTATGAATACTGACCTTCAAACACAGGTGGCATCCTTAACTGCTGAACATGGGTAGAGGGAGGCAAAGGCTGTCGATCTAAGAGACGAGTTGAGCGCCAAGGTTAAAGAATTGAATCATGTCGAGAAAGGAAAAGTAGCTGCTATAGCTGAAGCAACGGCCTTAGAAGGTGGAGACATCGGCACATAAGGTGGCAAGGTTAGAAGAGTGGATCCAGGATCTGGAGATGGAGTTGCCTGGATTGAACAAGCAGGTCATTGCCTTGAAGGACGAGAAAGTACGACGATAGTCACATCAATCTACATCTTATGCTTCTTCCGATCTCGGTGTGCCGCTGGCATTTTATGATATTTGGTTCACACCGAGGCTCAAATTGCCGTGTATAAGTCTTTGAGAGGCGTCGGGAAAATTTCCAAAGCAGAACTCGAGGGTGTCTGTGTCAAGGCACGCATGGCCCATAAAGCTTATAGTTACGCCCCTGGTACACATGGTAGGGATAATGATGATGATGATGCGGATAGGCTCGCCTCCGATTCTTGGTATGATGATGAGTACCCCATTGGGTATGACATGGCATAAAGCCGTCGTACTTAGTTTTTATTTTGATTTTATATTTTTGTGAGGGAGTCTTTGGGCCCTTTGTAAATAGTATTGTAATTCAATGGTTTCAATGGAACAGCTCCATTTTTGCTATGTATTTCATGATTTTCGTTCTCTTTTTATTTTGCTATGTGGGGGAGTCCTTAATTTTTTGATGAGAATGACGTTCGACGCGATCGAACAATGAAGATTTCGAATGAGGTCGAATATTAAGTAGTTCGAGCAGGGTCGAAGGTAAAATGATTCCAGAGAGGTCGAATACCGAGTAATTCGAGCGAGGTCGAATGCAGAGTAATCCGAGCGAGGTGGAATGTAGAGCAATCTGAGTGAGTTCGAATGTAAAATAATCCGAGGGAGGTCGAATGTAGAGTAATTCGAGCGATGTCGAATGTAGACTAATTTGAGTGAGGTCGAATAGAAAGTAATTCAAGCGAGGTAGAATACAAAATAATTTGAGCGAGGTCGAATCTAGAGTAATTCAAGCGAGGTCGAATGTAAAGTGATTCGAGTGATGTCGAATATAAAATAATTCAAGCGAGGTAAAATGTAAAGTGTAAAAAGACTTGATGTAAGTAAAGATGATACTTTATTTCATTCATTGGAGAATATTACATATTTCTGTTTGTTTTATACATATATTAGAGAAGTTACCATGTATCCAGTCCCTTCATCGTTTCGCCTGGTGAAGTAGTTGGCAAGCGGGGCGATGAATTACACTTGAATTTTGAGACGTCCCCTTTATCGCCTCATTAAAAACCTCCCTGAGAAAAACCAACTAGTACAAAACCACGGTAAGGGAAAAAGAGTACGATGTAGAGGGCGACTGTTTTTAAAAGTTGAAATATTTGATATGGGAGACGTTCCAATTGTTTTATATTTGCTATCCCTCCATTGTTTCTAGTTGGAATGATCCCTTATTTGCTACTACCGTGATTTTGTATGGCCCATCCCAATTGGTTCATAGTTTGCCTTCTCTTGAATCTTTGCTCGCTTGTGTTTTGGCCTTGAGTACATAGTCTCCGACTTTGAGTGGTCGTACTTTGGCTTTCTTGTTGTAGTACCATTCTACTTGTTGCTTTTGGGCTACAATTCTTGTGTAAGCCATGTCTCTTCACTCCTCTGCTTTGTCGAGGTCTTGGTTTCTGTTCTCGTTATTTCTTGATCCTCTTTCGTTGAGGTATATCAAACTAGGTTCCCTGACCTCGACTGGTATCATACCGTCAGTCCCGTAGAATAGTGAATATGGCCTTTCTCCTGTGCTTGTTCTTGGCGTGGTGCGGTATGCCCACAGTACTTCTGGTAGTAATTTCGTCCATAGTCCCTCGGCATCTTCAAGCTTTTTCTTCAAGATATTCAGTATTGTTTTGTTGGAGGATTCATCATGGCCATTACCAGCAAGGTGATATGGCATGGAGAATATTCGCTTGATGTGCCATTTTTCGAAGAACTCGGCGGTCTTCTTTCCGATGAATTGGGGTCAGTTGTCATAGCTGATTTCTTTGGGGATGCCGAAGTTGCATATGATGTTTCTCCATATGAATGTGATAAATTCCTATTCATGTATTTGAGTGAACGTACCTACTTCTACTCATTTGGAAAAATAGTTAGTAAAACCAAAAAAATGCGTACATTACCTCGTTCTGCTGGGATCGGTCCGATGATGTCCATTCCCCATTTGATGAATGGCCATGTCGATGTAACAAAGTGTACGTTTTCGCCCACTTGGTGTATCATATGAGCATATTTCTGGAATTTTCTCACTTCTTGACATAATCTGCGGCTTCCTTCTTCATTGTGGGCAAATAATAACTTGCTCGAATCAGGCATCTGATGAGGGCTTGGTGGTCGGTATGGTCACCGCAGTGGCCTTCATGTACTTCTTTGAGCACGCACCTTGTTTGATTCAGCCCTAGGCATTTTTCCAAGGGGATTCTTTTGTATAGGTCTTGATTTATGATGTTGTACCTGGCCGCCTCCATTCGAAGCTTTTTGGCTTTTTTTTATCTGCTGGGAGTACTCCTTCCTGCAAATATGTTATAATACGATTGCACCTGTCCTAAGTCAAATTTACAAAGTGTACTTCAAGTTGGTCGATTGATGAGTGGAGGAGGTGACCACGTTTTCCTCACGATGTTTTTGGTGGCAACTACTAACTTGGCGAGATCATCTGCCTCGATGTTTTGTTGTCGAGGTATCTGATGGAGTCGACATTCGTCGAATTCTAGTAGCAATTTATGAATTTCTGCTTGGTAATTTTGTAGCCTCTACTCTTTGATTTGGAAAGTCCCTGTGACTTGGTTAACAACGAGTTGTGATTCGCATCTAAGGATGACTCATCGCGCTCCATATTTTAGAGATAGCTTTAATCGTGCAATTACGGCCTCATATTAAGCCTCATTATTAGTCATATCAAGGCATCGTATGGATTGGCAGCTGACTTCGCCTGATGGGACCTCGAGTACGAATCCTACTCTAGATCTTAATGCATTTGATGTATCGTTGGCGTATAGGACCTATACGTTTGGTACACTAGATGAGGTACGAGAAGTTTCTTGTTCGACCTCAGGGCACTAAAATCGATGACGAAGTCGGAGAGTACCGGCAATTTTATTGTTGTTCGCGTTTGATATGTTATATCATGCTCGCGCAATTCTATGGCCCATTTGGCCAGTCTCCCTGATAGCTCGGGTTAATGTAGGATAACTCGTAGGGGAAAGGTCATTACCACCAATATGGGGTGGCATTGAAAATAGGGTCCAAGCTTCAGTGAACATCCTTTAAGAGCGGACTGGGCTTCCTGGTTTCATTACGTGTACATCCTTCCGTTCCTTTGCTTTAGGGGTAGACTCCCATAGGCCTTAGTAATTGTATGTAATGACCCTTCGAGGGATTTCATAAACGTATGCCATGGCCCCCTAGGAGCTGTTGTACACGGAATTTAACGGTCATGAATATACTCCTTTGATTTTTGCCTTCGATTTTTGCCTTTCAATTTTGCCTTTGATTTTTGCTTTTGAATTTTTCCTAGTAATTGAATGTGTTCATACCCCTTGAGGCACTTTTGCCCGCCTCTTTTTTTCTTCTCGACTGCAGGTGTTCGGCCGGGGTTCGAGCAATCTTTCAGTTCTTCTACTGATCGACATGGCTCTCATTCGAGGCTATCATTGTACCTCGGGGCAACCATGGGTTGACCAATTAGGTCTGGGCTTCCTAGGCCTTCTGAATCGTATGGAGATAATGTGTCGAACTTTGGGGCCTTTGAGGATGTTACCCTAGGCGATGACCGGCTTTGGGTACCGGGGTGCCCCATTTGATTTCCGATGTGGATGGCTTCCTTTAGATATGTAGGAGAGATTTCTACTAAACAGTTGCCTACACTTAGGCACTACCTTCAACTTTTGCAAAGCCTTCACGATTGGAGCTTTTGCATTTATTCTTTCCCCTATTTTGAGGTTAGGAAGATAATCACGAAATTCAAAATTACCTCGTGTTGAGTGACGATATGAAAAGTTTCACAAATTCTTATTTCTCCTTGTTGGGGATCCTCGAGGCCGGATGTTATCTCGAGCTCGGACACGATGCGAACGGTTCCTCGAGTCTTGGGTTCTTGTCAAAGGATACTTTCGGGGTTGGATATCATCCCATTGGACTAAATCGACATCGTATTCTCCCCGGGACCGACTCCGAGCAAGGGAAACGTTGCCTGTTTCTTATCATATAAGTGGGGCGGTTCGGCTTCATCATAGGACTTCCCTATTTTGAGGTAGTTGTGCTCCTATTTTGGCATAAAGTTCCTCATTTCCTTAGGCGATAAAAGTGTTGGTGCGCCCCTTCGCTTTGCTCTGTTTAGTATTACTATAGTCATGGCAGCCACTTCGGGGGCGACATGGCAGAGGGCGAAAAGTGTTGTTCTCGGCAGTTGGGAGCTGATGGATTTTGTCTTGACGATGGTTTATTTGATAAGAGGGGAGCATTTGGAGATGGTGAGAAAATATTGTGGATAGAGCGAGGTGATAACTCTGCAGGTACTTCCTTTGGGAGAGAACGTTACGGATTCCACTAACGAATTTTTTAGTGTCTACCTATATCCTTTTGCGTTTGGCCCCATCGACAGGGTCGTGCTTGATTTTTGTTTGAATTATCGGGTTATTTTGGTGCATATACATCTGTCATTTTGGCGGGTGGTGCTGATGATGAGATTCTTTATGAAGAAGACCGATCTCGAATTTACGCTCGATCACCTCATCCGATTGTATTGGCCATTTCATCATCGGGGCCTGTTAACCCTAAAGTGTCATTCATCCCCGCCTTTCTTGTTGATGACGAAGAGGAGGGGGGTCAAGAATGGGCCGGTTGGTTCGTTCGGGCAGGGACGATCGACATCATGCCCTCGGAGCTTTTGCCGTTCCCCGAAGGGTGGAATTACGCATGTGAGTGGAGTGTTGCAATGCTCTTTTAGGTTGTACCTATAGCGGAAGTTAGTTAAATAATGGTGTTCTTACCTTGTTGTAGCAATTTCATAGATGCCAGGCAAAGTCTCTGATCTGCCCGACTGGGTCGGGGGGCTGGCGACCCATTCATCCTGCGACGAGCGTCGTGAGCGAGCTATGCTCCGCGTCAGGTGGGGAGTGAAATACCAACGTAGTTGCGTGTGCTGCCTTTGCCTCGTCCTTCATGTATTTGAGGTAACATTTTCCTTTTTTCTACATACTTTGGATTTGTCGCTTGCCGGTATTGGGAAGTTCTTTGGGATGATACAGTGTTCTTCCGTAGAGGGGAAGGAGTTGTTAACCTCTCTTCCTGCCCTTCGAGGTGATGGAGCTTCTAGGGGTTCTGACCAGGCCAGTAGCTTCAGGGAGAAGGCACTATCTGAGTCTGTTGCCCCCGGGATACCTAACTCTAGGTTGTCGATGCCTTCGAGCGGATATGCTTTGCTTGAGGTTGACTCTCCCGGGGTTGAAGGGATGGGATCAACAGGAGTATGCTTAGACTTCGAGGAAGTCCGTCGGCTTCAATTGTTGGTGAGTAGGGGTGTTCATGGTTTGGTTTGGATCGGTTTTCCCTTAAAAAGAAACCAAACCAAGTAAATCGGTTTTTTAAATATTAGAACCAAACCAAACCAATTAAGTCGGCATTTTTCAATTCGGTTTATGTCGGTTTTTTCGGTTATTTGTCAATTTTTTCTTTAATATAAGACACACACTACTAAACACATATTCCGGCGACTAAATTTTCAATGTAACACTATCAAATCATTTGCCCTTTGAGAAATCTATTATTTTCCAAGATATACTGATGATAATTGAATCAAATAATGTTGAATAATTCAAGGACTCAGTTAAAAATATGTTATTTTTAACACAAAATGGATTCTTACACTAAATAAAAGAAAACTACCAATCAAATTAGAATGTAAAGATAAAGAACTATATTAAAAGTGCAAACTATTAATATTTAGCATAAATTTTTTGAAACTTTGTGTAAGAATATACATATATATAGATGTAATAATAAATTTGAATAGCTACTCATATAGTCAGTTTGGTTCTGTTTTTTCTGATTAAAACCAAAACCAAACCAAATTTGATTGGTTTTTAAAATTCAAAACCATAACCAAACCAAACCGAAAAATATTAGTTTTTTTTGGTCGGTTTGGTTCGGTTTTTCGGGTTTTTATGAACTCCGTTAGTGGTGAGTTTAGGCGCAGTTTCCCTGTATTTTGCGTCCTTCGTTTGTCATCCAGTTTTCTTTGTGCAGGCATTTGACAGGCTGATGTCTGAGCTGGTTCATCAAGGGGCCATGTTTCAGAAAGTTCGGGATAAGGGAGAATCTCTTAGGCTGCTTAGCGAGGAGAAGGAGGGAGATTTTCTGGATTGGCAATTCAAAGCGTACAGGTGGTGTAATCACGAGAGTTATTTGATGGAGCAGGTAACTTCATGCAAATCAATATTTGCTTTCTTAGGCATTTTTAGGTTAACGCCCTGCTCTAGTATATCAGCTGCAGAAAAAGATGGAGGCTATGGAGTACCTTAAGGGCGATATCGATCGTGTTAGAAAGGCTTGTGGTAAGCTCAGGGCTCAGTACAAGCTCATGTTTTAGAGGAGGCAAGTGCCTCATCCAAGGTTCCTTCCTTAAAAGTCCAACTGTGCTTGGCTCGAGATAATGCCAAAATCCAAGCAGATATGATCAAAAAATTGGAATTAGAACTTTTAATGACAAGGGCCGAGGTAATTGATGCTCGGGCTAGGCTGATGCAAAGACGAGCCAATGCTGATCGGGAGATGGTGGTCTGTATGAAGGATGTTGCGGATGCTCAGGCCGAGCTGAATCAAGCCCTCGACCGGAAAAAAAATATCGAGGAATATGTCCGTTGCAGATCCCGAAGGGAGGCACTTAAGGATATTGGTGCGAGGGGCTTTATTCTTTCTGATGAATTAGACCGAACAAGGGCGAATGAGCGTGACGCAAGGTCATTTCTTGCTGATGGTGTGGGGAGTGAGCCTGGCGAGTTGTAGCTCTTTGGAACGGACCATAAATTGTGCTATTCTGTTGCTTTGTTTCTGATATATGTAGAACATGACTTTTTATGGAGAATGTGTCTCCTCCCCCCCTTTTTTCCTCTGTGCGTGTGAAATAAGAAGATACTTTGAAGCCTTATTCCGCATATCCTTCTATTATTGTCTTCGACCAAGCCGGTTTCGATGTTTGGCGATATCCTTACAGGTTCGGGGTCAACCGGGCTGGCCCTAAGCTCCTAGGAGCGAGCATTACAGTCCCTGTGCTTTGTCCATCCATTTAGATCTAGTCTCCGAGTTGCTTTGCGAGTCGAGTTGTTACTAGCCATTAAGCGCTTCCTTGTCCGCACGGGCGTATGACGTTGGCCTTCTTTGCCTCGGGTTGAAACGACCTTATAAACAGGTAACCCGGAGGCTCACTCGCCTGGTGATCGTGGCATTTGTGTTGCGCCCTTAGGCATGTTGTAGTTTTGTGCTTATTGCAGGTCCAGTCTCCGAGTCGCTTTGTGACTCGGGCTGTAATCGACCTTTATGTGCCTTTTGATTTACCGAATAGGGTAGTGCTTTGTACGTAGTTTTGGTCATTGAGACCTTTCCGGATGTGTCCCATAGGCTTATTTAGTTAACTATTTTGGATTTGATCTCAGAATCGAGTTACGATTCGAGCTCACTTTAATCCTCAAGTTGTCAATTTGGCTGGTGACAATTGCTCTTACGCTTTTTTGGTCGTAGAGACCTTTTGATATATGGCCCGTAGGCTTGCTTAGTTAGAGACAATATCTCTTATGTTGTTTTATCCCGTGGGCTTTTTGTAGGCTTTGTTTTCCGCCTGTTAAGGTCTTTTTGAAAGATTTTTGCCGGACCCGTCGTCTGTTCCAAAGGAACCTCAATTTCAAGTCATAATTGGTAATATTTTGAGCACCTCAAAAGTTTCATAGCCCATTGTTTGCCTGTTGAGGGAAGCCTATTTTAACCGGTTCTTTCCGAAGTATATTCGAAGTAGTGGCCTACAATTTTTGTTTAGCGACGGTCGGGCATCCCCAAGTCGTATTATTTTGGTTCTATCAGCCATTTTGACCGTAGTCATTTGCGTTTGGCCGTAGCCATTTTTGATCCCGAGTGATAGTTTAGGCATCCACATCGAGGGTACGCCCTTTCGGGTTCTTACAAATGCGAAGTATATCGCCGAGATTTTCATGCCTGTTGAGGTCTTACAGTTTGTCATGCCTGTTGAGGTCTTACAGTTTGTCATGCATTTTTAGGTCTTACAGTTCTTGGGTGATGTATAATGGATGTGGTTATGCCGAGTCTGCCCGTTAAGGGTCTTACAATTTTAGATTTTCCAACATATGGTGATTGACGATAGTCTCTGAGTCATCAAGTTGTTTAAGCGTGAAGACCACTTCTTGTGAGCTCGGAGTTACCTTGTAAGGGCTTTGTAAGCCTGGAGTTTCTATCCTGAGAATGCGCGAGTTCCTAGTTGTAGGCATCGAATCCCCGAGTATTTCGAAATGCAGTCGGTGGAGGGGGGACCCCTGCCAGGGATATAATTGAGATTTCTTTGTCCGGAGAATAAAATACTGAGAAAATATCCTTTTATTGCTTGAATGTACATTTTTGAGCCATTGTGAACTCGATCCGTGTGTGTATGGCTTCTTGGACCATTCTAGCCCAGCATATAATTACCGACGGGGGTTTAGTCCGCCGTATCCGGGTCCTTCCAAGGGGGATGCTCTTAGAGTCAAATCATTGATTATTGTCGGGCTATCGGAATAAAGCCTGGGACATCATTGAACCTTCTTCTGTTATGTTGTTCTACCAATAATCTTGCTGATAAGGTTCCTTTCGGGACAGAAGCCCGGCAGAAGGGAGAAAAACATGCAGTCACCTATATGAGGCCTAGGAATGTTTGGGTAGATCCTTGAGAACCTCTGAGCATCTTAGTCAGCTCTCTGTGTTCAGGTTAGAAAAAAGAAAATGAAGGAGCAAAAGTAGTTATTTCTTACCGCGGGGTGTGTAGGCTATGTTCCGGTACTCAATGTATCCCTGTCGGCTTATTCTAGTTCTACCCTTTGGGAGGAATCTCGCTCCTTTGTCGAGATGAGGCCGTCAACACCTTCGGGTAGAGTGTCGGTGGTCGTCTAAATAAGATGTTTATACTTTGCACTTCCTTTGATAGTGTATAGCTCGAGGTCCCAAGTCGGACTCAGGCGGGCTATATTGAGAGAATGGTCTTTTTGGCAACTTGTCATTTTGAGGTACACCAAGGATTTGGGCTCTGGGGGCGATTTGGTTCGTTAATGCGGACCGCCCTGTTGACCTTTTGTCTGATACTATAGTTGTGGGTGGCTAAACTTCCTGAATCTATGAACACAAGATTTATTTTAAGATTAGGTGGATGAGGGAGAGGTTTATCAATGCGCCGACGTGACGCTGGGGTGGAGTCGTGGTGCCCCTTTTCTTGGATGCAAGACTATCCTTGAAAATATTTCCCTAGATCTATTTTGTCCCGGTGGCGGGTATTTTTTCTTCTCGTGTCATGAGTTCTCGGAGGGCATCGCTGCTCCTCCATTGTCGTGGTGATACGTCGTGGCCTGTTTACTTCATCCTTCCCGGTAGTGTTCTTTCCTCGGGGCCAGATTTGAGATTGACTGTTCGACAGCACTCGTTGGTGACTTTGACTAAGTAGCACGTCTGTCATATTTTTGGGACGGAATTCATTCGTGGTCCTGCTGCCGCTCGCGTCCTACAGATTTCGCATCGGGTCATAGTTCTTTCGAAGGGGCCTTGGTCGAGTAGGCCTGAGCCGCTCAGCACTCCTGGTTTTGCTTATGGTCAGTATGATATTTGTCATAACAAAGTTGAGCCCGCACTCTGCTGGGAGTGGTTTGTCTGCCGGTTGTGCCTTACCGGATCTGGTTCCGCTGGAGGTTCCCCAGGGACGTCGCCCTCGGACTATTCCCCTACTGTTGCGAGGTATGTTGGATCTTGGGTTGTCATCCCATTAGCGGTGCATGGATGGTATCGCCATCCGTTTGGCATTAGTTTATTTCTAGAAGGCCTGCTTGGGCGTGCTGTTTCTGCAGAGGATTCTGGACGGCTGCTCACGGCCCCGATTAGTGGTCGGTGCTGGGTACAGATGCGTGGCAAACTCTCAGCCAGGTATATGCCTAAACATTATTTGAAATGAACTGGGGTCGGCGGGTATACTCTGTTTAACCCCGAGAAAAGGCCAGGGTTGTATGTTCATCAAAAGCCGTACTCGATCTCATTTGTCCTTTGAGGGAGCAAGATGCGACTTCTTTTGGTACTTCTTCCATCGATTGTTCGGCCTCCGACTTGCCAGTTTCTGCCGCTGCTGCTTCAATGACATCGGCGTATGTTTCTGTGGCGGGGTCATCTTGGAAGTCGTTGTTTTTCTTCGTGTCTGCGTGAGCGGTGGTGTGCTCGTCGGGGGAAGCTATCTCCGGTGTTGCTACACTGGGAGTTCTCTGATGGTTTTGCAACTGAGCAATGGCCAGTTGTTGTACCTGCAACATTTCAAAAATAATTGTTGTGCCTGCAACACTTGTTCTTCCCGAGTCGAGGTTTTTTAAACTACACATCGGTCTTTGTGTCACACGCTTCTGTCGGTGTGAGAAGTTTTATTGACTTGTTGTGCGTTCTGTGAGTCTACTTCCGCCAGTATTGGTCCAGGTGCGTTATCGGGTTCCTGTTGTGGTGTTCTGGCGGCCGGGATAGCTACACCATTTTCCCCATGATATTCGAGGTGATCGTTCTCAGCTCTGTTCACCGAGCCAGACATTTTTATCTGAAATCAAAGGATGTTGGACAAGAAAAAGTGTGAAAGATGATATTTGTTTGTGTAAAGGAACTAGCAAGAAAATAATCATTATTATTTTTAGCCCCACGGTGGGAGCCAAATTGTTTACCATGAAAATGGTAACTACAATTAAATTTGTTAAATGGGACTCTAAAAATACGTGATATATTCCCAAGATAGATTATTAGAGCAGACGATGCTAGTATTATGAGTGTTAACAACGGGAAGGGAGATAAACGAGGTAACGAGCGAACCAAAGGGTATGCTACCGGAGCGTAAGCTTGGTCGATTGGGGCTTCGAGGTGGACCTCTGGGCCGAGCTCGAGTTGTCGAGGATACTCGGGAGTAATCTAACAGCTAGAGATATAATCAAATGAAGCTACTTATAACCGAAATTGAGTTCATACGATGAAGAACACGTATAGAGGTAGAGGATATCGAGATATGCTAGGTATCAGTAAGAGACAATATGTATTAGTAAAAAAAGAGGGAGAAAGCGAGAGATTATTGCACTTGGTAGAATTGTGGAAACAACAACAGTCCTCCATTACAAGGTAGAACGAGTCCCCTTTATATAGGAGAGGAAACTCGAAATATATGTATATTTAATTCATGAAATATTAAGATGTGATGGCTTGACTCGACACCCCAGCATAGGCTAGGAACAGGCTGGCTCTGTCAAACTCAACCGCGTGTTCTGGGGGCTTCCCCCTTTTGACTTTATCTCGGTCTCGAATCGGACCTTGACAAGCCTCGAAGGAGAGGACTAATTTGTGACTTCATATCATCGTGGTCTAGAGATACCTTCCCGAGGTGGCTCCATATTCTTTGGCTTTCGAGGTACCTCCCTGAGATGGTTTGATGGTAGGAAATTGGGCCCTCTGATTTCACCTCGTACAGGAAATCAACGGGAAAACACCATAGTTAATAATAATAGGGCTCAATCAACTTACATCACTGAATATCCTTGAATCCCCTTCAAAAATAACTCCAAAAGCTCAAAAGTCCGAGTTGAAAATGATGGAAATGAGCAAATATTCGCGAAATCTTCTATTTATAAGTTTTTCCCAGGCTTTTCACACCTGCGACACAAAATGCGCACCTGCGGTGCCGCTTCTACGCAAAAACCTCCGCATCTGCGAAAAAATCACTGAAATCCTTGGGACCATATCTGCGCCTCACGGCCACATCTACGATTATCATAGGTGTAGAAACAACCTCGCACCTGCGTATGCACTCTTGCACTTGCACTTTCCTGCCCGCATCTGTACCTTTCGTAGGGGCGGGAAACACTTTGCATGTGCAGCTCCTACTCAAGTCCCTTTTGTCTGCATCTGCGTCTCCTTAGCCACTCCTACAGGCTCACACCTGCGGCTTCCACTCCATAGGTGCGGAAGACACCAGAACTAGCAGCTGATTAGCTGCATTTCCAAGTTCCAAATGTCCGGTTAGTGTCACACCCCAAAATCCGAGGAGCGCAACCTGTGCTCAACCGAGTAAACCCGACTGAGCAAGCCTGGCAGGTTTCATGCATACTACCCAAACCAACTCACAATTAAATAAGGTATATACTCCATTAATCAAATTCTATCAACATATAATTAACGATTTCCATTTCATTTTCATTAGCAACTTCATTTCGCCACTTTAAGGGTATTTCAACTTATATACATCATTTCCAAACATCAATATTTCTATTTTAATTTCCAATACCCGACACTACCCACAACCTGTCTACGGAGCCTCTAAATATAACTGAAGAATAATACATAAATGCCGGCAACAAGGCTCTGACTATACCTTACACAAATACAAAAATAAGACTTCGGGAAGAAAAGCGGCATAAGACACGCAGGGCCCCGAGGGGAAAAGGGGCTCACCAATACAGCTAACGGAAAGTGGAGTAGGTGATATTGCCGGCGGACTGGAGTGCCTGCTGTAGAACCACCTACAATCATAATACGAATGTAGCACCCCCGACAAAAGGGATGTCAATACATTTGAATTGTACTGGTATGTATAACTAAACACCATTTTATTAGAAAGAACTATCAAACAGGTACAAGTAAATAACATGGGTAAATCAAAGATGCAATTCATATAATCTTTCATACAATTTCCAAAACATAGATTAGGGCATTACTATCACATGTTCACCACTGTTCTCAATACCACCGCTATCTAAAGCGGAGTCCGGTCACGACCCGATCCGCTAAGTCACCTCAATGGAGGCATTACTCTTAATCAGTATTCTATTCCTTTATTCGGAATTCAATATCAGCACATTACTACCATGTGTGCGACATGGTGTCCGATCACGACCCGATCGGCTAGGTCACCTCATTGGAGGCATTACTCCAGTCTCATTAGTCAACACCTTCAAATCTTTATTCCACACATATCGTAACAATTCCTGGGCACTCATGGCCACCATCATTACATCGTTTTCCCTTTTCAATGTTCGTTTTACAAGTTGTGATCATATACATATATATCAAAGATAATTCAAGTTGCAATCACAGGCAAGTAAGCACATAGCTAGCATGAATAATTCTTTGTTTCGATATTGGCTTATAGCCTAAGTATTTCAACACATAACTGTACTTTTTCGTCATGCTCTAATTATCAAGATTGGTACATTATTCACATTAAGGAACATCCTTTACGAATATGTATAGATATATGCAAATCCATTTATGTGTAATAACAATTAATACGCTAACCAATTCAAGTCTTACCATACTTTCGTAAATGACAACGGAGCTCAATTTCTAACAAAAACGGGGTTTTAGCCATACATACCTCAATAAAGCTTTCCTTACTCTTTTACAAATTACCGGCACTCTTAGCACTTCCATCTATTGAGTAAAAATTTCAAATTAAATCGAGAATTAGAGATGAGATTGAGACTCTAGCTTGGTTCAAGCATATTGACAAACCCTAGAGGTGCAATATGATCTTAGGCCCCTTTTTTAGAGTAATTTATATCACTTTGTACCCCTCTTTAATTCACCACCTCCCACTACTCTAAGGTTTAACATGCATGCAAGGAATCCATTGTTATACCCATGAATAACCTCACTATTATCCCTTTATATCTGAGAATAAAACAAACAAGAGTTGGGGTGACGAAGTATTACCTCTTAAGATGAAGGTCTAGGGGTCTTCACTTGATTTTCTTTAAGGATTTATCCATATCTTATGGAGTAATTTGATGGGGATACTTTCCCTCCCTAAAACCCCTCTCTCTCCCTCTAGAAATGTTCAGAAAGATGCTTAAAATGAGCTATAACACCAGATATATCGATAGGGAGTTCGGGCTAAAAATTAGAAAATTGGGGCCCCGAGTCAAATATGTGATCGCATTAGCGATCACATAGTAAACATGCAGTCCGCATAATGGACCGCAAAATGCTCCACATAAACTGGACACTCTGACTCAGTCTGCGGTAAGAATGCGATCCGCATTCGCGTTCTGCGGTCGCAAAGTGCACCGCATAACTGACCCTCACAAAAATTCAAAGGAAAATATGCAATGACTATGCGGTCCGCACTTCGATATGTGACCGCATTTTTGACCGCATAACTGACTTCAATTTTTACTAACATTCTAACTAACTCCACGATACATATGCGGTCCGCATACCTGATTTGCGGCCGCATTCTGGACCGTATTTCTTGCATTTTTCTGGAAACTTATTCTTGACTTTTTAATGCATTATTCGATCCAAAAAGGCCCGCGGGATCCGGGTTTTCGAGTAGGGGTTTCACGGGGCCTTAAATCCTCCCCCACTTAAGATCATTCGTCTTCGAATGAGGATCAAGGTTCACTTATTATCAGTCTTAGTGCAATCTTCTTCTCTTCACAATCCGCAACAGGTTGACAGTCACCAAATTTAGCTAACTCCCCAGATTTCCGAAAAATTTTGCCAGAGTTTCCTTGTAATTTGGACATTTTCACCTATCAGAGAGCCCCCGAAACATATTTCCAATCACCATTACACAATTCCTATCATGTCTACAAATGGTATACAATTCATTACCCCCAACAATTGCATGTACTCAATCACTTGCTATATTCTCCACATAAATTAGTCACTTCAATGAGTCCCATATAAGTTAATCGTTTCATTATACTACATGTGTTTCAATTAATCACTAATAATCTACACTAGTATTAGTTTTTTACTTATCACATAAGTCCCTATAAATAGGGGTGTGCATTCGATTTATCGATTCGATTTTGACCCTTATCGATAATTATTTATCGATTATCCTTTTGTACATATGCTTATCGTTATCGTTTCAATAAGGTTTTGATTTTTTCGATTTCGATTTATCGATTTTTGGGGCTTATCGATTCGGTTATCGATTACACCAATAAGAAAATTTGCGGGATTCCACGGAAAGTATATCGCTATAAAAGCGCCTAACTAATATGGACAAAAAAAAAAGCTAAAATAAGACGAACACCATTTATAACATAAAAATTGTGTCAAAAATCACATGCAACAAAACTAAAGTAAGGGATCAAATGTATGCCACCAACACTTCAACGGTATAAAAAAAAAAAAAATACATCATCATGGCTAATTCTATTTTCCATTAATTTGAACTCATTCCCTTGAACTTTAAATATGATCATTTCTTAAATGTGGTAGAGGAAATAATCGGGTAAGGAACATAGGGTAAAGGAAAGGGTATAGATTAGGGAAAATGATATTGTATAGTCACTTTCAAAATAATAGTGAAATATATATACATTATGTATATTATATTAATCTACACAAATAGGTAATTACTCATTTTACAAGTGTCTACTATCTAGGGGTGTGCATTCGATTTATCGATTCGATTTTGACCCTTATCGATAATTACTTATCGATTATCGATTTGTACATATGCTTATCGTTATCATTTCAATAAGGTTTCGATTTTTTCGATTTCGATTTTGATAACAAATAATCGATTCGATTTATCGATAAACCAATTCGAATGCACACCCCTACCTATAAACTTTCATTTACCAAAAAGAGTTTTGCATAACTTAGACAATCACAACACATAATAATCTTACATCACTAGATGGATTGCAATAGTAAAGCATTTAGGAGAGATATGGGGTGTATTTGCACCAAATGGAACACAACTAGACTTGTTCGAACATAAGGGGATATTTATCTTTCATTTCATTTTCCGCTTCCCATGTGGCTTCCTCAACTTGATAAAGCACCACAATATTTATATATCGATGACAAGAACCTCAGCATTATAAACACTACTTTATCACGATGATACCTGGGCATGGACTGCACACATAAAAACCAACTGCTAAGCAATGAAGAGAAAACATTTTATTTTCACAACACTCTCGGCCTTCAATGACCTCTTATATCTACAGACTCCTCCAGAACACATTCACGGTAGCAATTTCGTCCCCTAAACTTGCTTAACAAGTATAACAAGTAGATATTTTGCATAAGCTAACTATCCACTAACTTCACCTTCATTAATTTCCACCGGGATGATACACAATTGATCTCTACCCACTTTCTTGGACATGAACATATGGATCCATAAAATTTATGGCGAACAACCATGGGGACACTTCATACTCCTAGTGCGGCCTACTGTGGAATAAACTTATGCTACCTTTATTATCAGCTCACATACATATTCAGCGGAAAACATTGAGAATAGCCTGCTCACCCTCCAAACTCTAAGTCTCTAGGCGAACACTCACACTAAACCCTTGATGACCTTCAACAATTACCCTAAGATGTGCTATCATAAATTGACCATAAAATTACCTATCCAATATATATATGATCACACTGTGAAACTTCATATTTGACTCGTCTGAATTTACAATACCCAATGGACCTAATACAGTGAGGAACAACAGAGTTCAAGATCAGGCTGGAGTTATTCAGGAATCCATTAACATGCTGAGCAGAGCATTTTATGAGGTTGTATGCTAAGAGACACAAATAGTTACTACTAACAATGCTGACATGGTTAATTATTATGAGGATATTAATTATTAGACAAATAAGTCATAGTGGTACTCATATATTAGCAATAGGAACCACTAAGGAGGAATACTCGAGTACGTGAACCACTCATTTTCTAGAGTGTAAAGAAAATCTGTTCATCAAGAATAAGAATACTCTGGCACCTTGAATGTGATAAGGGTTTCAAAATACATGCTGTTGAATTACACTCTTAACATTTCTTGACACACGAAATTTATGGCACAAGCCCGTGAGGATGAAAAGAAGTTGAATTCTTATGAGATTATCATATTTCAGACAGTTTAACCCTTCTTGATAATTGATCATATACGAGGGAACTAAAGATACGACCAAACTTGTCTTTCAAATCGATATGCTCATGATATGTGCAAAAATTTGAGGGCACCTGATCTCATCCTTTTCTCATGTAAGACCACATAGCTCAGACATCTAAATGTTGGGATAAAATCATATACTGGTTGGAGGCATTCTAATGGTTAACATGATGCTCCAGGGAGAAAGATAAATGACACCCCTATCCTCCCAAGGAGGTGTAATACCAAGGGTAGCTAAACTATCCTCACATGGAACTGATATAGTCAATTATTCTAAAAGTCGAGTGAGAAGAAAGCCACATAACCCAACCAATCCGATCCATTTAAGTCTTTGGAAAAAAAGTATACACTTTGGTTTGAAATCATGGCAATTGAATCCCAAACTTTTAAGGAAAATCATTACTTTTGAAATCCCATGAGACAAGCACTCGTACTCTTAGAAAATCAATAACAATGATGAAAAGGTACTTAAAACCATTAGGAGTTGGAATAGAAAAAGGCCTCAAAGTGCCCACATGGGTAAGTTTAAAAGAAGGAGCCATCATAATGCATTTATCATGAATAAGAAACCTAGGTTATCTAGTCACAGGGACAGGAAAAGCAGGTAAATAATCGTTAGAAGAGCATCTACAAGGAGTGCTAGCATCATTTATTTATTCTAACAAAAGGAATATGTCCCCACCCTTGATGCTATAAGACTTTCTCTTTTGATGCCATGAAACATAAAATGAGTTTTTACAATGAGAGTTATCAGATGAAAATAGATGGTAAGGCAGCACAACTAAGAGCATCACTTGGAATTGACAAGCTTAAACAGAGTTGAAGACATTAAAAGTCTGTAGAAAAGGGGAAATTTACCCACTCTTAGGGCACTTGTAGAATACATAAAACTAAGGTTAATTAAATTAGATCATATCATTGGATAACTAGTCAAGACATCGAGATAATATCGCATCGAAGATTATGGGTAAGCAACACACGATGAAAGACAACTGAAAAGAAAGGGAAAGAGCCTTATGGAAGTAACCTTTACATTGTAACCACTAGGAACGATGGTAATATAAAGCGATTATGAGAAGCTACATTTTTTAAAGAAGGTATCTCCATGTAGCCACGCGATGTATAGCTCCATAATTCAAAAATTATATTATATTTAGTGACTCTACTTCATAATGAAGCTCTACAACACACTTTTATACAACCAACTATTACGAGCCATATTGGAAGATGTTATAAGACATGACCGAGAGAAAGGCTTTTACATGTGAATGTGTTACTAGGCATATTTCTCCTTGGTCAACCCAAAACCTATAGGCGAGAGTTAGTCTGATAAGCAGATCGTTGGACTAGCATATGTGTAGATAATCCATTATCGAGAGGAGATCATTCGATCTCAGCAATTGCGACATGCTATCCACCCTTGATGAACTTGACGTGATATGGGAACCCAATGAGATAGTATAGAATAATCATGGAGGGTTTCCTGATGTTCTTAATGAGTTCTTCATAGATTTTAACTTGAGAACTTCCCAGATTCTAATGAAAGACAGAATAACATAAGAAACTGGCGTTGTGCTATAATAACCCCCAAAGGTGTTCTTGGTCTTGACGGAGAGCCTAGTAAGGGTCCTTACGAGACAGAAAGTGTTTCAATGACTCATAGAAGGATATGTTCTCTCATGGCTATCGAACACATGTGGGAAAACTAGCACAATGAATTCACTAACTAAAAAAACACAATCAACACATGTTATGGAGGTGTAAAGAGGAGATAAAAATTTGTTATAAGTTGGACACTCGTCTACTATATTAGCTCCCCACTGCAATATATGACCATGCCACGAGCAACCACAATACCAGGACAAGGTGAGCTACTTACTGCAGAATGTCCCAAGTGGACACGAAGGTTATGGCGACACATGATCTTCCTATGACGTGGACGTGAGGATATAAATTTTCAGAGAGACTTTATATTCATGCACATGGTGACCATTTCGATTGACATGCACTCATGTAAGGTGTTATGCTAGGCTCTTATGTTACTAGGCAGTGGGAAGCTTTCATGTTGGTATTCGCAAGAGAGTAGATTGACTGTTCAAGTCATATAAGCCATATACACAACTAAGTAAAAGAGTGACTCAAGAAGGATCGCAACGCCGGGATGTTTTGCATGAAACTTGACACCGCATAGGTAAACATTACGATAGTGCTTGTATAGGCACAAGCGAGTAGATTTTGTCCATTTAAATAAAAAGATTTTGTAAGAAATTCATCGAATATAATCCCTTGGTGAGAATTTTAGGAAAACTAAGTGGGAAATATCAATCCTAAAGTTATATCTCAGTTCAAGGGCATAATTATAAAACTTAATCTCACAAGAATTTAAATAAAAGAATTCATAAGGGAGTAGATTCATAAATATTGCATCTCGCTCAAAAGAGTCGATACACGCAATGTTTTCTTATTCAACACCTTGTTAACACCGCATTTATGAGAACTCTTCAATATGGATGTACATATACAATAAGTATAAATTTTGATTTGACTCACTTAACGACGTTAGGTTGGTAGGGAAATAGCTTAATCGATACTCCTCGACTCCACATCTCTAACGTACGTAGGTAACACGCTGATATACCACATGATCTGATGGTGCAGAGACATCAATAGGGACAAGGACACTCCCTTCTTAGAGATATGTTTTACCAATCTATCCATATCCCAATACATTCTCCTAACAAGTCCTTGGGCAATCCACTCGGACTCAATGGTGGGATCAATCCCTCCCTATATGCTTCAAATTCGCGGATTATGGCATCAAGGTTACCAATCTTGAGAACAAGACCTAGAGAGGAAATTAGTTTCCTAATTTGAGCTCTATTGCACGATTGAAGTATCAAAAAAGGGTGAAATTCCTAAATGTGTGAATAGCCTCCAACTTATAGATGTGGTCGACAACATACCGATAAGAAGGACTCTACTAGACACAGCTCCGAGACATCCTAGGACACTTTAAAACCTTAGGCTCTTATACCAAGTTTGTCATGCCCCAAAATCCAAGGAGCGCGACTGGCGCTCAACCGAGTAAACCCGACTGAGTAAGCCTAGCAGGTTTCATACATACTACCCAACCCAACACATAATTAAATAAAGGATATACTCCATTAATCAAATTCTATCAACATATAATTAACGATTTCCATTTCATTTTCATTAGCTACTTCATTTCGCCACTTTAAGGGTATTACAAGTAATATACATCTTTGCCAAACATCAATATTTCTATTTTAATTTCCAATACCTGACACTACCCACAACCTGTCTACGTAGCCTCTAAATATAATTGAAGAATAATATAGAAATGTCGGCAACAATGCTCCGGCTATACCTTACACAAATACAAAAATAAGACTTCGGGAAGAACAATGGCATAAGCCACGCAGGGCCCCGAGGGGAAAAGGGGCTTACCAATACAGCTGACGGAAAGTGGAGTAGGTGATACTGCCGGTGGACTGGAGTGCCTGCTATAGAACCACCTACAATTATAACACGAATGTAGCGCCCCCAGCAAAAGGGACGTCAATACATTTGAAAACTATATGTATAACTAAACACCATTTTACTAGAAAGAACTATCAAACAGGTACAAGTAAATAACATGGGTAAATCAAAGATGCAATTCATACAATCTTTCATACAATTTCCAAAATATAGATTAGGGCATTTTTGTCACATGTTCACCTTTTTTCGAGCAATTTATATCACTTTATACCCCTCTTTAATTCACCACCTCCCACTACTCTAAGGTTTAACATGCATGCAAGGAATCCATTGTTATACCCATGAATAACCTCACTAGTGACCCCTTATATCTGAGAATAAAACAAACAAGAGTTGGGGTGATGAAGTATTACCTCTTGAGATGAAGG
>MU775116.1:236710-247175 GCA_026770625.1 Nicotiana glauca
TACCCCTCTTTAATTCACCACCTCCCACTACTCTAAGGTTTAACATGCATGCAAGGAATCCATTGTTATACCCATGAATAACCTCACTAGTGACCCCTTATATCTGAGAATAAAGCAAGCAAGAGTTGGGGTGATGAAGTATTACCTCTTGAGATGAAGGTCTAGGCTCTTCACTTTATTTTATTCAAGGATTTAGCCATATCTTACGGAGTAATTTGATGGGGATACTTTCCCTCTCAAAAAACCCTCTCTCTCCCTCTAGAAATGTTCAGAATGATGCTTAAAATAAGCTATAACACCGGATATATCGATAGGGAGTTCGGGTTAAAAATTAGAAAATTGGAGCCTCGAGTCAAATATAAATGCGATCGCAGAGTAAACATGTGGTCCGCATAATGGACCACAAAATGCTCCCCAGAAACTGGACACTCTGACTCAGTCTGCGGTAAGAATGCGGTCTGTATTCGCGTTATGCGGTAGCAAAGTGCGCCGCAGAACTGACCCTCACAAAAATTCAAAGGAAAATATGCGACGACTATGCGGTCCGCATTGCGATTATGCGACCGCATTTTTGACCGCATAGCTGACTTCAATTTTAACCAACATTCTGACTAACTCCGCGACAGATATGCGGTCAGCATACCTGATTTGCAGCCGCATTCTGGACCGCATTTCTTGCGTTTTTTTGGAAACTTATTCTTGACTTTTTAATGCATTATTTGATCCAAAAACATCAGCGCCACAGCGAGCTTGCTCGCTGCAAGGTATATTTATGAATTGCTAACACATGCTCCTAACCTGGCACCACGGAATCCAGGTTTTCAAGTAGGGATTTCACGGGGCCTTACAGTTAGCCATCCAAAAGCACCCCGAGCACCTCGTGACCTGAACAAAACATACCAAAAATTCATATAAGAACACAGGAACTTAGTCGAGCATTCGAATCACTCAAAATAACATCAAAACACCAAATTACCCTCGCATTCAAGCCTAAGAACTTCTAAACTTTCACATTTCGCGAATGACGCTAAAACCTATCAAATCACATCTAAATGACCATAGATTCTACACACACGTCACAAATTACACCACAAACTTACTCCAACTTTTGAAAATCCATTCCAACCATGATATCAAATTTTCCATTGTCGACCAAAATCTCCAAATTTCCAACTTTCGCCAATTCAAGCATAATTCTACTACGGACTGCCGAAACACATTTCGAATGCGCTCCTAAGCCCAAAATAACCTAACAGATCTAAAAGAACCATCATAATTCAAATCTAAGACCGTTTACACATAAGTCAACATCCGGTTGACTTTTCCAACTTAAGCTTCTACTATAGAGACTAAGTGTGTCAAATCCTCTCCGAAACCACTCTAGGCCCAAACCAACTAACCCGACATATCATAATATAGCTGAAGCACACACAAAGAAGAAGAAATGGGGGAGATAATCCATAACTCTCGAAATGACTGGTCGGGTCATTACATCCTCTTCCTCTTAAACAAACGTTCATCCTCGAACGAGTCTAGAAATATACCTAAAGTCTAATATAGGTGTGGATATCTGCGCCACATCTCCCCCTCGGTCTCCCATGGGCTTACCTCTCCACTGCAATTTCAGTGAAGCTATTTCCTTTGTTCTTAACTTTTGGACATGCCGCTCAAAAATAGCCACTGGCTCCACATCATAAGTCAAATCATCATCTAACTTAACCGTGCTAAAATCCAAGACATGAAACGGATCGCCAATATACTTTTGAAGCATAAAAACATGAAATACTAGATGGACACGTGATAATCTAGGTGGAAAAGCAAGCTCATAGGCCACCTCCCCAATCCTCCGAAGCACCTTAAACGGCCTAATAAGCCGAGGTCTCAACTTGACCTTCTTCCCAAATATCATAACACCCTTCATGGGTGAAACCTTCAGCAAACCCTTCTCCCCAGCCATGTAAGACACATCACGAACCTTTCTATCAGCATAACTCTTTTGTCTTGACCGAGTTGTGCGAAGCCACTCTTGCATCACTTTCACCTAGTCCAATGCATCCTGAACCAAGTCTGTACCCAAAAGCCTAGCCTCACCCGGCTCAAACCAACCCACTGGAGAGCTACACTGCCTCCCATATAAGGCCTCATAGGGAACCATCTGAATACTTGACTGATAACTGTTTTTATAAGAAAACTCCGCGAGCAGCAGAAACTAGTCCCATGAACATCCAAAATCAACGACACAAGCACGCAACATGTCCTCCAAAATCTGAATAGTGCGCTCGGACTGCCCGTCGTTCTAAATGGGAAATAATGTTTTGAACTCGACCTGAGTGCCTAACTCTCGCCGCACGACCCTCGAAAACTATGATGTAAACTAAGTACCTCTATCTAAAATGATAGAAATTGTCACTCTGTGTAGGTGAACAATCTCTCTGATGTAAATCTCAGCCAACCGCTCTGAAAAATAGGTAGTGCTCTAAATAATGAAGTTCACAAAATTGGTCAGCCAATCCACAATCACCTAAATAGCATCAAACTTCCTCGAAGTCCGTAGGAGTCAAACTATGAAATCCATAGTGATCTGCTCCCACTTCCACTCTAAAATCTTTATTTGCTGAAGCAAGCCACCCGGTCTCTAATGCTCATATTTCACCTGCTGACAATTGAGACACCTAGCTACAAATCCAACTATGTCTTTCTTCATCCTCGTCCATTAATAGCGATGTCTCAAATCCTAATACATATTTGCGGCACCCGGATGGATAGAATATCGCAAACTATGGGCTTCTTCAAGAATTAACTCTCGAACCCCATCTATATTGAGCACATATATCCATCCGAATATCTTTAATACCCCATCATCGTCGATAATCACATCTCTAGTATCATCATACTGAACCTCGTCCTTGAGGACAAGCAAATACGAATTATCATACCGGCGCTCTCTGCTGCGGTCAAAAAATGAAGACCGAGAAACCACATAAGCTAGGACCCAATTGGTCTCCGACATATCCAATCTCACAAACCGATTGGCCAAAGTGTGAACATCAAGTCCAAGGGTTCTCTCACCAACATGAAGGAATGCAAGACTACTCATACTCACCACCTTTCAACTCAAAAGCGTCGGCCACCAAATTGGCCTTTCTCGAATGGCACAAAAGGGTAATATCGTAGTCCTTTAGTAGCTCCTTCCATCTCCACTACCTCAAATTGAGATCTTTCTGCTTGAACAAGTGTTGGAGGCTACGATGATCAGTAAATACCTTACAAGATACACCATAGAGATATTTCCTCCAAATCTTCAATGCGCGAACATTGGTAGCCAACTCCAAATCATGAAAAGGACAGTTCTTCTCATGGGGCTTCAACTAGCGCCAATCATAAGCAATCACTCTACCCTCCTGTATCAACACACAACCAATGCCGACCCGAGAAGCATCACAATATACTATATAAAAACCTGAAGCTGATGGTAGAACTAACACTAGAGTTGTGGTCAAGGCAATCTTGAGCTTCTGAAAGATTGCCTCACACTCATTCGACCACCTAAAAGGAGCACCCTTATAGGTCAATTTTGTCAGGGGTGATGTAATAAAAGAGAATTGTGCACGAACAATGGTAATAATCCGCCAACCTAAGAAAGCTACGAATCTCTGTCGCCGAGGATGATCTAAACCAACTATGGACTGCCTCTATCTTCTTCAGCTCCACTTAAATACCCTCACTGGACACCACGTGCCACTAGAACGCCACTGAATTGAGCCAGAATTCACACTTGGAGAAATTAGCATAAAGCTTCTCCTCCCTCAGCCGCTGTAATACAACTCCCAAATGCTCGGCGTGCTCTTCCTGGGTATGAGAGTACACTTGGGTATCATCAATGAATATACTAAAAAAATGAGTCAATATAAGGCTGAAACATGTTGTTCATCAAATGCATGAACGTTGATGTGGCATTGGTCAGCCCAAAAGACATCATAAGCACCTCATAATGACCATATTGGGTCCTAAAAGCTGTCTTAAGAATGTCCGCATCCCTAATCTGTAACTGGTGATACCCTGATCTTACGACAATCTTAGAAAACACCCTCTCTCTCTGAAGCTGGATAAATCATGAATGCGAGGCAAAGGATACTTGTTCTTGGTTGTGACTTTGTTCGACTGCATGTAATCAATGAACATTCTCATAGTGCCATCCTTCTTATTCATAAATATAATTGGTGCACCCCAAGGTGATACACTAGGCCAAATAAACCCCTTATCAAGGAGTTCCTGAAGCTGCTCCTTTAATTCCGTTAAATCTGTCGATGCTATAAAATACGGTGGAATAGAAATGGGCTGAGTGCCTTACACCAAATCAATACTGAAGTCAATATCTCTGTCCGGCGGCATGCCCGGTAGGGCTACATGAAACACATCCAGAAAATCCCTCAGCACCGAAACTGAATAAATAGTAGGAGTATCTACATTGACGTCCCTCACAAAAGCCAAATAAGAAAGACAACCTTCCCAACCATCCGCTGGGACATCAAGAATGAAATCACTCTACTAGGAACACTATCAAATGAACCTTGCCACTCAATCCATGGCACTCCCGACATAGCCAACGTCATCGTCTTAGCGTGACAATCCAGAATGGCATGATACGAAGACAACCAATCCATGTCCAATATCATATCAAAGTCAACCATACTAAGCAGCAATAGTTCCAATCTAGTCTCTAGTCCCCCAATAGTCACTACATGTTACTGATATTCACGATCCACAACAATAATGTCGCTCGCCATTATAGATACATAAACAGATGAAACAAAAGACTCGCATGGCGTATCCAAATAATGAGAAAAATACGACAACACATATGAAAGAGTGGAACCAGGATCAAATAATACAGAGGCATCCCTGTGGCAAACTAAGATAAGACCTGTGATCAAAACATCTGAAGCAATAGCATCTGGACTGGTAGGGAGTGCATAGAAATGGGCTTGACCACCACCTGATCGGACTTCCCTTCTAGGGCGACCCCTAGCTGACTAACCTAAACCCTAAGATGGCTTGGCGGGTGGTGAAATAACTGGTGCTGAAGCCGAAGGCTGACTCCTCTGCTGGGATGAACCTCCCGTAAGGCGGGGATATAACCTCTTGATATGACCTAAATCCCCACACCCAAAGTAGCCTCTCCCTAAAAAATGGCGGTAGGGACTAAAGGGAGTGCCGAGCACCGGGATACCCGCTAGAAGAACCAGACATAGATGGTGCATGAAACGAACTGTGAGAACTATGGCCAAATGATGTGCCACGGTGAGGACGAACCGTTTGAGAATGCCTGAAGGGATGGCCCCTGTCGTGGTGAAACAGACATCCTGAAGGAACACCACAAAATCTATCGGATCTACGAGGCCTCTTGGACTCTCTCTCTCTCTACTCACTCATGGTAGAGAACTTGCCCTATATCTCGAGAAATGTCAACAACCTTCTCAAAAGAAGCACCAGACATCCTCTCTGTAGTCAGAAGAATCTGCAATTGATATGTGAGGCAATACAATGAACCTCTTAATTCTCTAACTATCTGTGGGAACCAAGCCGAAAACATTACTGGCCAACTGGAAAAATCTCATCTCATACTGCATCACAATCATATCATCCTGACACGACTAGTCGAACTGCCTGCGCAGCTCCTCACTACGAAACTGTTGTACATACTTCTACAGAAAGAGAATGGAGAACTCCTGCCATATAATGTGCACCGCACCAACCCGCCTACGCGTCTCATAAGCGTCGCACCAAGTGAAGGAAGCTCCAGAAAATTGAAAAGTAGTGAACGAGACTCCACTGGTCTCTAAGCTCCAGTGATCAATAACAGAAAATAATCAGCAGCCGCTACCATCACCAAAGATACCTAGATTTGCACACAAAGTGTAGGGGGTAACGTGAGTACACCAACTCAGTAAGTAACAAGTCCAAACTATGGAGTGATAAGTAATAATGAACATAACCTCTGCAGGTAAACAAAACTTAGTTGTGCAAAAAAGTGGGCATGAATACAGATCTGAACAATTTGAGGTATAAAACATCAATTAATCTCTACATGTCAATGCCCAAAATGTATGAAATGCACCATGTACTTCCACTCTCAAGTGCTCAACCAATCGGTACTGTATCTGGCCATCTGGCCTAGGGAATCTATCCCGAAATATATACACATCACTGACAACTGTCACTCAGTACCGAGAAAGGCCATTCCAGCCCTGTGGAGAAGATCCATCTCCAGGTATCAATGTTTTGGACAAAATCCATGTCCAGGGAAGATCAATCGCTCAATAATATCATTCGCGCCCACTATGGTTGTGGAGACTTCGGAAGGGAACCTAATGCCCAAGCACTATCATAATCAATATAACTGCTGCGACATGCGGCCTGACCCTAAAACTGTCACCCATAATCAGACTCTCGGCCTTAATAATTCATCACTCTCCAGTCTCACCTACGGGCTCACAATATCATGGAAACTAGCCTGGAAATAATGATATGTTATGCCAATAATAACAACTGAAACAGAGATATGGCTGAGTACAAAATAACAGTGAAACCAGTGAATGACAGCAAGAAACGACCACTAAAGGTCCCAACAATATCGGCGTGAAGCCCTAACATGATATCTAACATGTTTTGCAGCTCAATCACTGTATCACATAACGGAAACAAGGATATCAACAGGATATAGTCACTAAACGATGCCATGGAATCACCCACGCCACAATTCTCATGGTGCACGCCCACATGCCCGTTAGTTGGCATGTGCATCACCTTAATACTAATCAGATATTACATTGTTCGGGGTTTCGAATCCTCATAACCAGTTTTAGAAGCATTACTTACCTCAAACCAAGCAAAATCCTACTCCTTAATGCCCTTGTCTCTCGGCTCGGCCTCTAAATTCCCTGAATGCAAGCAGTACAATAGGATCAATATAGGCTAAAGGAACCAATTCCACAAGAAAAATACAAAATCATAGGCCAAATCCCAAAATTCACTCAAACCTGGCCCCGGGCCCACATCTTGGAATCTGACAAAAGTGACAAAACTAGAAAGTCCATTCACTCACGAATCTATCCATATAAATTTTATAAATATCGAACATAATTTGGTCCCTCAAATCCCCAAATTACTCTCTCCAACATCCCAAGCATTCACCCCTTATTTCACATCAAAAATCCTACTTATTAGGTGGGAAATCAACGGGAAAACACCATAGTTAATGGTAATATGTCTCAAGCAACTTACATCAGTGAATATCCTTGAATCCCCTTCAAACATCACTCCAAAAGCTCAAAAGAGATGGTGGAAATGAGCAAAAATTCATGAAATCTTCTGTTTATAGGTTCTGCCCAGGCTTCTCGCACCTGCGGCCCAAAATGCGCATCTGCGGTGCTGATTCTTGACAAAAACCTCCCCATATACAGAAAAACACTTAAATACCTGCGACCGTATTTGTGCCTCATGAGTGCATATGCGATCATCGCAGATGCCGAAACAACCTCGCACCTGTGTATTCACTCTCACACCTGTGTTTGCCTGCCCGCATTTGTGCCTCTCGCAAGTGCGGGCAACACTTTGCACTTGCGGCACCTGCTCAACTCCATTATGGCCGCATTTGCGGCTCCTTAGCTGCTCTTGCGAGCTCGCACCTATGGCTCCTACGCCATAGGTGCGGAAGACACCAGAACTAGCAGCTTATTAGCTGCATTTCCAAGTTCCAAAATTCCTGTTAGCCAACAAAAATCACCCCGAGCCCCTCGGGGCCTCAACCAAACACACCTACAAGTTATATATCAAAATAGAAAATTATTAAGCCTTCGAAACAGTCAAAACAATATCAAATCACCAAATTATACTCGGATTCAAGCCTGAGAACACTAAACTTCCAAATTTCACAAACGATGCCGAAACCTATCAAATCACGTCCGACTGACCTCAAAGTTTACACACACGTCACAAATGACCCCACGAACCTATTCAAACTTTTATAAATCAATTCCGACCCTGGTATCAATTTTCTACTGCCAACCAAAATTGCCAAATTTCTAACTTTCGCCAGTTCAAGCCTAATTCTACTATGGACCCCCAAAATACATTCTGAACGTGATCCTAAGTCTAAAATCACTTAATGAAGCTAGCGGAACCATCAGAATTCAAATCTGATATCCTTTACATATAAGTTAACATTCGATTTAATTTTCCAACTTAAGCTTCTAATTTAGAGACTAAGTGTCTCAAATTCTCTACAAAACCACTCCAAGCCTGAACCAACAAACCCGACATATCATAACATAGCTAAAGCACAAAAAAGAAGTATAAATGGGGAAAATGGGCTATAATTCTTGAAACGGCCGGCCGGATCGTTACACTCCTCCGTATCTCAATCTCTCATTCTCTGTTCTTTTCCCAATTTTTCTTCCTTTGATGTTCTCAATTTTTTGTCCATTCATGTGTTATATATTTGTAATGGAATTCATCAGTGGATTTCAATCATTTTACTATAGAGTTTTAACTAGCAATTTCATTTAATGTTGTACAATTAGTGTTCAAATTAAAATTGTCAATCAGTAAATAAATTTTTGAAATTATTAGATTCTACATCATTAACAGCCATTAAAAAGCTTTGAAGCGTTGAATTCAAATTTGGATTTTCAAAAACCATTATTTATTTGAATTGGGTGTTGTTGCAAACAATTGAGAATATTGTTTGGAGTTTATATCTCAATTTTGAGGGCGCTTGGTGAAGATTAGACTTGATTTTGAGTTTCAAATTGAAACTCGAAGAAGAAAAAGAAGAAGAACACATGACATACCATATACTTACGAAATTATAGCAAAGTTGCAGTATAATTGTATGTAAATTATATTCTGATGTAGTTATATATTTTTTATTATTTGAATGTTGTATGAAAGTTGAAAAATAGTTGTATAATTTGTGAATTCGTTGTAAAAAATTTGTATTTAAGTTATCAATGCTATTTTTTTTACATAAAGTTGTTGATATGTATCAAAATTATATTAAGCGATTAAATTTTGATTGAATTTTTAGAGAGGAAGAAGCACACACACATACAACATATATATAAACAAGATACAAAATATATACATAATATACAAAAGACATATTGTATAAAATTTATATGAAAAATGTATTTAAGTTGTATGATGTTGTAGTTATATTTAACTGCGTAAGAAGGATGTATGAAATTTGTAGATAAGTTGTAAATAAATTGTACATATTATAATTAGTTGTATGAAATTTTTTTTATGTATATTATTGTAGATATATCATATTTTGTATTAAATGTTGTTGCAGATATATGGAGCGTAATTTATTAACTATTTCAAACTTTTCTAAGATGAGAAGATGAAGAAGCTGCCTTTGTTTTCACTTCTTCCGATGACGATGATGATGATTTGATTCCTTCGCAAAGTTTCGATCGTGCTAATTTGGTGATGCGTCTCTGTGACATCGTTAAATTGCGAGGTTGATAGAGCGGATATACCTGATGAGTTTGGTGTGTAAATTGCTGGGCCGGGTAACATCCATGATCAGGGAAGGGAAAGGTGGTTAACACCATTGTTCCTTTCACTTTTGCCTTTTTCCGGTATAAATTCAACAGAAATTCCTATTCTTTTTAAAATCCGTCATTATTGCTTCGTACTCCCTTTTTACGTGTATGATCATTTTATTAATTTGCTGACCATAGCAATTCTTTTTTTTCTTTTCTTATTATTAGCTTCAGATACAAATGTAACGGGAGAGTAGAGGGGTGAGAGGAGAGAAAAAAGGAAAGTGGTATAACTAAATCGCTTGATTGAAGGCGCTAATGATGGATTGAGAGTCTTTTAAGGTAGATTGAATATATTATGTAGCTAAAACATGTTTAGGTCGAGTAAATACTTATGGTAATAAGATTTCAAATAGTATATAGGAACGAAAAAATCCCTAAAACATATAATGCATGTGTTGAAATTTGGCAAAAGTCTTCATCCCACATCGGTGGGCAACATGTATTGGGGAAGAATTTCTTCCTATAAAAGGAGGCTTAATGTTTAGGATTTAAACACACCTCTCATTTGTCTTGTTATCTTCTTAAGGCATTTGTATCTTTTCTCTTTAGTATTATTTCTCTTGTATTTTTGGAGTGAAATAAAATATTGGTTGTGTCCGAGGAGTAGGCAAAATTAGTCGAACCTCGTTAATTCTGGTGTTCCTTTTATTGTTGCTTTATTGTCTTATTTATTATTTTGTGGCTGTCATAATTTTTGGTATAGTAGTTGTGACTTATTCACACTATATACATTTGGCTTCCGTAACAATTGGTATCAGAGCCAGGTTCTGTCCAAGTATGCTCTGTGGTTGCAGCACAGTCTGATCTTCCACATCAGAAAGGATTTATCTTGGTAACTGAGTCAAGGTTCT
>MU775119.1:3374-21642 GCA_026770625.1 Nicotiana glauca
CTCCTAGATGCTCGTGACTTGTGACACCCCGGTCGGGCTGTATTGGGCTATATTCATATTGATTAGTATCATAAATTCCTATTCGAACTGCTATATAATAGATTAACTGCTTTAAGTGGTGTTCTGAGATGGTCTGGCTGGCCTTGTCTTCACGAGAGGCGCCATCACGACCGGGTTCGGGAATTGGGTCGTGACATAGGTGAATTAGACTATAACTAGACTCTAAAGAACCACTTTTTTGTGTAGCTTTGTTGTAAAAGGTGATAACCAAATGCTCTGATTAGTGCTTTTCATGCTTTGCAGGCTATATCCAACGAAATAAGTTGATGAAGCAAGTTTGGGATCAATTACGGAGAAAAGGAGGCCAATCAAATAATGCCCAAGAAATGCACCAAGTGAAAAGTCAAAGGAAGGCTGAATGGCCTGCCGCAGTCAGACCATAACCGTGGTAGGACCGCGGCAGAGTAGAGATGATGATTCAGAGAGCCCTTTTGGCCGCGGTCCCGGTGTAGCCGCGGTAGGACCGCGGCAGAATGCAAAATAGTCAGGGGCAAACTTGTCAAGTCGGGAAAACTTGGTGTAAAACCCTTATAAAAAGTAGGATTTCTGCCACATTAGGTCAGATTTTATTTAGAGATTACTTTGAGAAAGAAACACAAGTGTGAGAGATCACCCAAACATCATAATTATTTATTTCTTGTTTTTCTTGCAATTTTACATGAAGAATATTTTCGCATTTTATCTTTAAGTTGTTATGAGTAGCTAATTACTTTAGGTCTAAGGTTTCGATGGAACCTATTAAGGGATGAACTTCTTGATTACGTTCATATAGTTTGTCGGCTAATCTCTATTTGTTCAATTACGTGTTTATTGTAGTTAATTGATAGGATCCTCGATTAGCTGTGCCTATTTAGTGTGCATAACTCGGGAGAGAGTGAATATTTAGGTAATTATTGAACAAAACCACTCCCAAAGTATAAGAGGGATCTATAATTGCGGGTTTAAAGGCGGGATTAGGGATAACAAAGCCTTGGGTGTGATCTAAAGTGAGATGTAATAAACAAAGTCAGCTAGCGTAACTCGGGAGAGTGCATCTAGTAAATTATCGCAATTACTCAGGAGAGATTTACGGTAATAAGATTGCTCATGATTGATAGACATATTTTGGTGAATCTATATGTAACGTAACCGGAAGGGATTCCATCAATAGAGGAAATCACTACCTTAGAACCTTCTCATTATTATTTACAACCCAGAATATTTAGTAGTTTAGTTTACAGCTGTTAGTTATTTACTTTCAATCTTATTTAGTAGAAATACCATCAACTGTTGCTTACAAAGTTTGGAAAATTGATTATAAAGGATTTAGTGATTCCGACAAAGGTAATTGATAGGTTAATTCTCTGTGAGATTCGACTCCGGACTTGTAAATCGGATTATATTTGCAACGACCGCATTGTCCTTTTTATAAGGCATAGTTAGGCGTGATTAAGACTCATTCAATCCTTTTATTTTTCTTGAATATTTTCTTGATTTGTATGATTATTATTGACTTGCTTAGTCATATCAATTCTATTTTTTGATTTGTGATTTTATCAACTAAAGTAGTACTTGCTATAATATAATGTGTATGTTGATTAGCATTCATTCATGAAAATTAGTCAAAGCGAATAACTATTTACGTTGGATAATCTACTTAATTTTTAAAAAGATACTAACAATTAACCTAGCATATTAAAGTTACAAAGTTTTTTAGTATCTTTACTGTGCTCACAAGTTTATATATACATGTTTACATCGGTAAAAATATAACTATGTGTTTATGGTGAGTCCCAATTTTTAATGGATGTGTTACGAAAAATTATGTGTACAGTAGTTGTTTATGTGACGTTATCCATATTATTATAAAAGTGAGAACCCAAGACTAAAAAGTTGAATCCCAAAATGTCCTTCTAATAAATATATGTTGTAGAAACATCATTTTATTACCAAAATATTATACTAAAAATAATACTTAACGTGAAAGAAGGCAACCAATTAGACAAAATGCTCAAGTTGATAACTGACCTTTTGAAACTCAGTTTAAACTGTTGGATATTTTAAATTCTAAATGCCACACCTATAACCTATTTAAAGACTTATTGTGTTGTTGCAGCAAATGCACACAGATGAGTCATTTTCCCAAATCATCGGTAAATTCTTCGCATTAACCAGTGTTCAGAATTATTGATATTTATTTTTCATAGGTCTTGTACTCCAATAGTAACAGAAAAGAATGATGAAGTATTTATTATATTCGTAGGAGTAGTCTTATTTGTTTTCATTGGGTTAAATTCTTGTAGAAAAAAAATATCAAAGAGTTCAACTTTTGCCTCTTTAGTAGCCATTATATTCTGACGCATAAAATACTAACAACAGCTTCCTAAATCCCCTTTGCCTAACACCGAGTTCGTAATTTCATCAAATCTCTTAGAATAATTCATTGTTAGAAAATGGTTGCACAATTTGGATCTTTTACTTTTTCAATTTCTATAGAAAACTAATAGTAATTATTTTGATTAAAAGTGTACTGTTTGTTTTGCAAGTTATACCAACATGTCCGTGATAGAGTAAATGTAGGAGTAATCGACCAATTGAGAAGGAAGAACAAAAAAAAGATAAAAAATAAAGTGTTCAACACTGAATTAGCGCATGAATTATTAATAATGTAATATTATATATATTCATTCAGATGACTTATTATTTTGACATAATTTTCTATATATATTATAACAGTATGCACTCGGAAGACCAATCAGTGAAAGAGACTACATCGGTATCAAAATTTGTCCAAACTTTGAGAATATCTTCGGTTCATGAAATTCTATGGAACACGAGCGAATGACATAACACAACTCTTTAGGAGAGAAAGATAAATTTATGTTTATTTTATGATAATATCATTGAATATAAAAACTACTATTTTATATAATTATTCGATGTGGTATTTATGATTGGTAATATATGAACTAATAAATTAGTTTGTTTTATGAAGAAATAATTTACTTTTTATCCACAAAATGTAGTACTGAATGTTAAAGAAATTAAACCTTAAAGGAAGAATGAGATTCACAACGTTTATTTTCTGAAATTACATTGAAGAAGTGGGTGACAAGTTAAGAGAGAATGAAATAGTCAATAACCATTATCAAGTCATATTTATTGCAGAAGACGTGCATATTCAAACTCAAATAATAAAAAACACATATTACAACTCCTAAAAAATTTGTAATTTGAAAACAATAATTTTAAATTTGTGACACTTAATTATTTGTTAAAAAAAGATCAAAGGGATATTAGTCGTTCTTTAATAATTATTTTAGCACTTGAACAATTATTACATTTTAATTTCATAAACTAAATTTCCGAGGAAATGACTTAAATTTTGGACCTTTCAAAAAACTTATACAATAGTATATGGATGATTTGTAGAGGATATGATAAAAATGTACACATGCAAAAATTAAAACAGATCAATATGCTACCAAGCATGTGTTTATTTCAAGAATTTATTATTTTCCTCCGTGAAAATGAAGGATCTCCTTTCAATTTTATCAAAAAGTATTTCCATCTACTTTTATGTTTTGCAACGACGATATGCAAAACATACGTTAAGCAAATCCCAATATCGGACACTCTCTACCACATCACATTTTCACTTAACCAACTTTACATTACTCTTAGAAGGGATATCAATGTCGAAAACGGGAATCATGATCATGACATTGCAACTATAACATATGATTGTAACATACACTAGGAATATATATTTATACCTTACAAAATTAAAATTAATAAAAAAATAAGTCATCCACAATATCCAATCATCTTGACCTCGGCGGCAGATAAGTGAATATACGATAATCCACACTGGTCATTCTCCCGACTTATATTTTTTATTCATTTATATATAATTCTTTATTCAAAATTTTGCTTTAATAATATGATATTATTCTAAAAAAAATTATGTACTGCATAACTAGGCATACACGTGCAACGCACGTGCTGAGAGACTAGTATTATACTAAAAATAGGAAGCTCCTACCTTAAAAGCCAGATTATAATAATACCCTTTAAAGTTTGAGTTACCATTTAATCCCTAAAGAAAAATAATAAAACTTTAATTAAATAAGTTTTTAATTACATTAGAAGTAAATCGTGGGAGTTAGAAGTGAAACAATGGTACTTAAATGCTTTTTCATGACATTTTATAATAAATAACATTCATGCACAGGAGTCTCTTCGTTTCCTTATTAATTAAGTCTCTTGCGCTACTTTTTACATGAATATATAAAGAATAACGTACATGACGATTTGTATGCTGGAAAATTGTAATAACTCATTGTATTCTCAGCCAAATCATGGTGCTACATTAATATTTTCACAAATTCTTTATACGGTTGAGATACGATTGGCCTTGAAGAAAAAAGAGACCAAGGTAAGTTTCAGTTGCTTTAACTTGCAAGCTTTTGCCACGATTGTGTTGAAAGCACATAATGTTGTTGTTGGTTTTTGTATAGTTTATTGCATGTTCCACGTGGCTATTTCATAACTTTTTGTATTGATCAATATTTTCATGGTAAAATAAGAAGTTTCCTTGTCTATTATCAGAACAATGCTCTTGGGATTGATGGTTTAACATCACTTTGTTAACGTTACTTATTAACAGTACTCCAATTTTACATATTGATATGTATGCATATTGTGTGCATATAATTATTTCATATTTTTTACATTTGATAATACAGATACAGTGTTCTCAACATATTAGAGGGAATTTAGAAAGTGTGGAGGAAGGCTTAATGCACAACTATGTATGGTTCCAAACGGTGAAATTTGATTTTAGAAAAAAACCTACGTATGGTAAAGCTATGGCTTGTTCATTTATTTTGAAGTTCATACCTTCGATTTGCTCCCTTATCAAATTTAAGAGTATCATCTTTATATTCTCCTTTTTCTTAAACGTTTTAATTTTATATTTTCCAATCCTTTCATGGTGATATAAAGTTTCTGCTGCCTGCCGGTATTAAGAAACAGATGTCATTGCATTTTCTTTAACTAATTTGACTTGGTTTATTAGTTGGAAAATAAAATCAATTTAAGCTTGACGTGTTTGTGCACGATATTTATACTAATTGAAAATGACACCTTTAGAGAGAAGGTTGAATGGCCAGAGATGGAGCTAGGATTTGAACCCTATGGGTTCGGGATTATGATCATTTTAAGTTACTGGGTTCTAAATTAATAATTTATACATATTCATTGAATTTCGGTCATAATCATAATCAACATTGTGGCTCCACCTTTGTGAATAACGGTCTTTCTTCTAATTAATGAACTGACCCCATAGATATACCATTTTTTCATTCCAAGATTTTATGTTCGTAATATTGTCTAATTTAAGAGAACTACTCCATAAGTCATAGTTTATAAAATAAAATTATATCTATATTCATTTGAAGAGTTGATAACCTGAATCGTATGTATGTATCATGTTTCCCACCTTTGATACACTTGCTTGATGATTTTAGTGTGAAAGGTAGCTAATTTTGTGTGTTTGTAATGTTAGGATCTTTGTAGCGATTTGAAGAATTGTTTAATTTCCATCTCAATGGCAGCCGATGATGTCACGACCCAAACCCCGGTCGTGATGGCGCTCAACACCTTGTTAGGCAAGCTCGACCATATACCATAAATACCCCAACTATTGTTGGTTCAAGAGTTTAAATCACAGTTATTAAATTACCAAACCATTAAACAAAGGTTATAGATACGGGAAAAATGTACTGAAATCCAACAGAATACGGAAAACATAAGCCCAAAACAAGATCCGGTGTCACGACCATGAGCCTGTAATACAGAGTGTCACCCTAACAATACTGTCTAAGAAGCAGAATAATAAAAGATAAAGGGTAGGAGGGAAGAATCAGGGCTGCGAACGCCGGGCAACTACCTCAATGCTCCCGAAGAAATGTTGATCAGCTAAATAGGTCCTCCCTCAGTCTATGATGCACCTGAATCTGCACACAAGGTGCAGAAAGTAAAGTGCGTACTCCGACTCAGTGAGTAATAGGCATAAATAACAACTGAAAGTAAGAAATTAACGGAAAAACATAAGGCATCTATAGCAGGCAGTACCAAACCTTTAACAGTAAAGTCGGCGAGTCAATAAAGTAGTAGAACAGAATAATAACCATGACAGGTAAAAGGTAAGAAATGATGCAAAGATGCAATGCAATGCAATGCAAATACCGACACTCTCAAGTACCCGCTGCGGCGTGCAGTCCGAGCCAACCATATACAAATACCGGTACACTTAGATACCCACTGCGGCGTGCAGTCCGAGCCAACCATATATATATTTTACGTCGACGGCGTTCACTGGGAGTGTGTACAGACTCCGGAGGGGCTCCTACAGCCCAAGCGTAATAAACAAGTCGTCTTGTGGCAACAACCAGGCCATCGACCTCGATATCATATACCATTGCTGCGGCGTGCAGCCCGAGCCATCCAAAATTTCCATAAAATCAATATAAGCCCTTCAGGCACTTTCAAAACAGTAATCCACAACCCCAAATATCATTTAAATATTATTTGAGTTTCCAAGTTTAGAAAAAGGGGCCGAGTTTGCAAAACAGTACTGAAAACCTTAGAAAAAGGTTAAACAATGTGCAAAGTATGCAAATCCGTAAAATCAATCCCTGAAGGATCCCAATAACCGGCACGAAGCCCAAGTCAATAGTCAAACCAAGTGACAATGGTTTCCAACAAGTTCTAGTAGTAAATCACAGTAAAAACATCACCGGGATGGACGAAGTCACATCCCCAATAACTAACAGCCCTGCACTAGTCATAGAGCGCGTGCCTCGCCGCAATATAACTGTACGATGTGAAATACCGGGGTTTCAAACCCTCAGTTCATCATTTACACTCATTACTCACCTCAAGCCGAACCAAAATCTAGCTCGCTATGCCTTTTCCTCTCGAATTGGCCTCCTCGTGCGACAGATCTGAGCAAAATCACAAGGAATACATTACAATAGGCTAAGGGAATATAACTCAATCGAAAAGACTCGAAAAACATCGAAAAATACGAAGTTGGCAAAACCCGAGCCCCGGGCCCACTTCTCGAAAAATTACAAAATTTACATCACCGGATTCCTCGTCTCGCCACGAGTCCATACATATCAAATTTATCAAAATCGGAGTCCATTTGACCCTCCAAATTCTATTTTTTTTACATCACAACTTCTCAAGCCCTAACTTACCCCATTTTGGTGAATTCCCACTAATTTCCATGATAAATCTACCATAAACTCGAATAATTAGGCCAAAGAACTTACCTCCAATCGATTCTCAAAACCCTCGAAAATTCTCGCCCAAAGCTCTCAAACTCGTTCAAAAATGGAGGAAAAATGGTGGAGCTCGCGGATGAAATAAAACCTTTAAACCCTTTCTGCCAACAGTAACTTTTGTTTATGCGGTCCCCCTTTCGCTTATGCGGGACTGCTTCTGCGGCCAAAAATCAGCTAATGCGGTTCTCACTTTAAAACCCAATCTTCGCTTTTGCGACTCGAACTCCGCTTCTACGGTTCACCCAAGACAGCTTCTGCAGTTATTCACTCGCTCATGCGGACCCGCTGATGCAAAAAGGGTACGCTTTTGCGGAGCTCCTCAACCCCCCACGAAATCGCTTCTGCGCTCTTTTACCCGCTTCTGCGGTCCATTTCCGCAGAAGCGAAAATACGAGATGACACCAATATCAGACCTGAAGCAAACTTCAAAAACTCTCGTTTAACCACTCGACTTCACCCCGAGGCCCCCGGGACCTCATCCAAAAATACCAACATACCCTAAAACCTTATTCAAACTTGTTTCAATCCTCAAAACACATCAAACAACGCTAAAACCACCAAATCACGTCGGATTCAAGTCTAAGTTTCTTAAAAACTTCCGAAATACGCATTCGATCAAAAACCCGAAAACACCTCCGAATGACGTGAAATTTTGCACACATATCCAAAATCACCTAACGAAGCTACTGAAACTCTCAGAATTCCATTCCGACCCTCAGATCAAAATTTCACCTATCAACCGGAATTTACCAAAATTCTAGCTTCGCCAATTCAAGCCTAATTCTACACCGAACCTCCAAAATCAGTTCCGATCGCGCTCCTAAGTCACAAATCATCCTCCGAAGCTACCCGAATCAACAGAAATCATATCCGAGCCCTCTAACTCAATAGTCAACTTCCGGTTGACTTTTTCAAGACAAGTTTTCCTTAAGGAGACTAAGTGTCTCATTTCCATCTAAAACCAATCCAATTCAACTCGATCACCTCAAATACCGATAATGAAGCATGGAGAAACACAATATGGGGAAAACGGGGTGGTAACTCACGTGATGACGGGTCGGGTCGTCACATCCTCCCCAACTAACACAAATGCTCGTCCTCGAGCGGGTCAAGAAACATACCTGGAGTCCCAAACAAGTGAGGATATCTGCTCCGCATCTCCCTCTCGGTCTCCCAAGTAGCCTCATCCACGGGCCGACCTCTCCACTGCACCTTCACCGAAGCTATATCCTTTGACCTCAACTTTCGAATCTGACGACCCAAGATAGCCACTGGCTCCACATCATATGTCAAATCATCATCCAACTGAACCGTACTAAAGTCCAAAACATGGGACGAGTCCCCAACATACTTCCGGAGCATAGATACATGAAATACCGGATGAACCCCCGACAAGCTGGGTGGCAAAGCAAGCATATAGGCCACCTCCCCAATCCTCCTGAGAACCTCAAAAGGCCCAATGAACCACGGACTCAACTTCCCTTTCTTTCCAAATCTCATAACGCCCTTCATGGGTGAAACCTTCAACATGACCTTCTCGCCCACCATATAAGATACATCTTGAACCTTCCTGTCCGCATAACTCTTCTGACGCGACTAAGCTGTACGAAGTCTCTCCTCGATCACTTTCACCTTCTGTAAGGCATCCTGGACCAACTCTGTCCCCAATAGTCTAGCCTCGCCGGGCTCAAACCAACCTACCGGAGATTTACATCGCCTCCCATATAAGGCCTCATATGGTGCCATCTGAATACTGGATTGATAGCTGTTGTTGTAGGCAAACTCTGCAAGTGGCAAGAAATCAACCCAAGAACCTCCAAAATCAATAACACAGGCACGTAACATGTCCTCGAATATCTGAATAGTACGCTCGGACTACTCGTCCGTCTGAGGATGAAACGCTGTGCTCAACTCTACCTGTGTGCCCAACTCCCGCTGAAAAGTCCTCCAAAACTGGGAAGTAAACTGAGTACCTCTATCTGAGATAATAGAAACTAGGACCTCATGCAACCGAACAATCTCCCGGATGAAAATTTCTGCCAGCCGCTCAGAAGAATAAGTAGTACACACCGGAATGAAGTGTGCGGACTTGGTCAGCCGGTCCACAATCACCCAAATCGAACCAAACTTCCTCGAGGTACGAGGGAGACCACTCACAAAATCCATAGTAATCCTCTCCCACTTCCACTCTGGAATATCCATCCGCTGAAGTACACCATCGGGCCTCTGATGCTCATATTTGACCTGATGACAGTTGAGACACCGAGCTACATAACCTACAATATCCTTCTTCATTCTCCTCCACCAGTAATGCTGCCTCAAATCCTGATACATCTTCGCGGCACCCGGGTGAATGGAATACTGCGAGCTGTGGGCCTCCTCTAATATCAACTCCTGAAGCCCATCCACATTGGGCACGCAAACCCGGCCCTGCATCCTCAACACACCATCATCATCTATAGTCTCCTCTCTAGCATCATCATGCTGGACTCTGTCCTTAAGGACAAGCAAATGCGGATCATCATACTGGCGCTCTCTGATGCGGTCATACAAGGAAGACCGAGAATCCACACAAGCCAACACCTGACTAGGCTCCGAAATATCTAGCCTCACCATCCGATTGGCCAAATCCTGGACATCGACTGCAAAGGGCCTCTCCCCAAGTGGAATGTACGCCAAACTACCCATACCGCCTTCCGGCTCAAAGCATCGGCCACTACATCGGCCTTCCCCGGATGATACAATATGGTAATATCATAGTCCTTGAGTAACTCAAGCCACATCCGCTATCTCAAATTAAGATCCTTTTGTTTGAACAAATGCTGAAGGGTGCGATGATCAGTATATACCTCACAAGATACGACATATAAGTAGTGCCTCCAAATCTTCAAAGCATGAACTACAGCCGCCAACTCTAAGTCATGTACAAGGTAGTTCTTCTCATGGGGCTTCAACTGACGAGAAGCATATGCGATAACTCCACCCTTATGCATCAACACACACCCGATCCCAACTCTCGAAGCATCACAATACACGATGTAAGAACCTGAAGCTGGTGGAAGAACCACTGGAGCTGTGGTCAAAGCTGTCTTGAGCTTCTGAAAGCTCTCCTCGCACTCGTCCGACCATGCAAATGGCGCACCCTTCTGAGTCAACTTGGTCAAGGGTGATGCAATAGAAGAAAATCCCTGGACAAACCGGCGATAATAACCTGCCAAACTGAGGAAACTCCGAATCTCCGTGGCTAAGGTCGGTCTAGGCCAACTCTGCACCGCCTCTATCTTCTTCGGATCAACCTGAATCCCATCACTGGACACCACGTGCCCCAGAAAAGCCACAGAACTAAGCCAGAACTCACACTTGGAGAACTTTGCATAAAACTTCTCCTCCCTCAATCTCTGTAATACCACTCTCAAATGCTGAGCATGCTCCTCCTGGCTACGCGAGAACACCAATATATCATCAATAAAAACAATCATAAATGAATCCAAATACTGCCGAAATACACTGTTCATCAAGTGCATGAACGCGACTGGGGCATTAGTCAGCCCAAAAGACATAACCAGAAACTCATAATGCCCATATCTAGTCCTGAAGGCAGTCTTCATAATATCCGAATCCCTGATCTTCAGCTGGTGGTAGCCTGAACGGAGATCAATCTTAGAGAATACCCTTGCCCCTTAGAGCTGGTCAAACAAATCATCAATGCGCGGTAGAGGATACTTGCTCTTCACTGTCACCTTGTTCAACTGCCTGTAGTCAATGCACATTCTCATGGTGCCATCCTTCTTCTTCACAAATAGGATCGGTGCACCCCACGGTGACACACTGGGACGAATAAATCCCTTATCTAGGAGTTCCTGAAGCTGATCCTTTAGTTCTTTCAACTTCGCTGGTGCCATACGATATGGAGGGATGGAAATGGACTGAGTGCCCGGCACCAGATCAATACCAAAATCAATGTCCCTGTCCGGTGGCATGCCCGGCAGGTCTGCAGGAAACACATCAGGGAAGTCCCTCACAACGGGAACAGAATCAAGACTAGGAGTCTCAGCTCCAACATCTCTCACAAAAGCCAAATATGATAAACAACCCTTCCCAACCATCCACTGGGCCTTTAGGAAAGAGATCACCCAGCTGGGAACATAATCAGTCATACCACGCCACTCAAACCTTGGAACACCCGGAATAGCCAACGTAACTGTCTTGGCATGACAGTCCAGAATAGCATGGTACGGAGATAGCCAGTCCATACCCAGAATAACATCAAAATCTAACATGCCCGACAACAACAAGTCAACTCGGGTCTCCAGACCCCCAATAGTCACTAAACACGACTAATATACATGGTCTACCACAATAGTATCGCCCACCGGGGTGGATACATGAACAGGTAAAGCAAGGCACCCCCGAGTCGTACCCAAATGGTGAGCAAAATAAGAAGACACATAAGAATAGGCAGAATCGGGATCAAATAAAACCAAGGCATCCCTGTGGCAGACTGAAATAATACCTGTGATAACAGCATCCGAAGCAATAGCATCTGACTGGCCCTGAAGAGTATAGAATCGAGCCTGACCGCCACCCGATCGGCCTCCCCCTCTGGGGCGACCCCTAGCTGCCTGACCCTCACCCCTAGCTAGCGGGGCGGGTGCTGAAGAAGATGGGCCAGAAGACGAGGGCTGATCCCTCTGCTAAAATCGACTGCCACAGCGCCGAGGACAATCCCTCTTCATATGGCCAAACTCACCGCACTCGTAGCAACTGCATGGTACCGGAGAAGAGGACTTAAGGGAACCCCGTGCATCAGAGTGATTGGCTGATGCACTCGGTCTGGAGGAACACTGAACAGATGGAGCTCGTGATAAACCCTGAGCTGGAAGAGCGCTAAGAGATGGCTGGCTCTACTGATAACCCTGATGACCTCGATCGGAAGATGACCCACGATACTCAGAGCATGCTAACTGAGGATGCCTGAATGAACGAACGCTGCTCTGTTGGAACCGACCCCTAGACGGAGCACCACTGAAGCTACCAGAACCTCGAGGCCTCTTGGCCTCCCTCTCTTCTCTGTCTTGACGGCGAGCCAACTCAATATCACGAGCAATATCAACTGCATCCTCAAAGGAAATACCCAGAACTCTCTCTCGAGTCGTTAAGTCCATCTACAAACCTCTTTATCCTCTCTCTGTCGGTCGGAACCATCCATGAGGCATGACGGGCTAACTCAGAAAATCTCGCCTCATACTGGGTCATAGTCATGTCTCCCTGTCGAAGCCACCCGAACTGCCTACGCAGCTCCTCCCTCTGAGACTGTGTTACCCACTTCTCCAAAAAGATAGTGGAGAACTCCTGCCATGACAAAGGCGCTGCACCTGCCGACCTACGCCGCTCATATGCATCCCACCATGTGAAGGCAGCCCCAGTGAACTGAAATGCGGTGAATGCTACTCCGCTAGACTCCAAAACCCCTGCCGTCCGAAGCATACGCTGACACTTGTCAAGAAATCCCTGGGCATCCTCGCCCTGAGCACCACTGAAAACTGGAGGCTGAAGCCTACTGAACCTCTCGAGACGACGCTGCTTATCGTCATAGCTGGAACCACAAAATCCTGAACTGGCATAACTGGCTGAGCTGGAGTTGCTCCCGGTGTTTGTAAACCCTGTATCACCTGCTTGGGTGTGTGAGCAGCGGGGGTCTGACTGCCTTCCCCTGCCTGAGAAGTAGCTCCTGTAGTGGTGGCTGAGACCACCTGGGCTAGGCTAGTGCAAACTGATAGTATCTGGGCCAAGGTCTCCTGGAGACCAGGAATCACAATGGGCACTGCCGGTGCCTGAACAGGGGCTGCTGGAATGTCTGCAGCTGGAGTCTAGCCCTGAGCCTGGACAACTGGTGGGTCAACAGGTGCTGATCCTGCTGCTCTGCCTCGACCACGACCGCGTCCACGGCCTCGAGGGGGTGGTACTAGTGGTCGTCCGCCACGTCCGGTAGCACGGGTTCTCGCCATCTGCGAGAGAATAGAATACAGAAGTTTAGCTCTCGGATCAACAAAGTTGCACGACAAGAATTTCAAGGATATGAAGTTTTCCTAAAGGTTCTGCAGCCTCTCGAGGAGAAATACAGGCGTCCCCGTACCGCTCCGCGAGACTCTACTAAACCGGCTCATGATTCGCGAGACCAGGTAACCTAGGCTCTGATAATAACTTGTCACGATCCAAACCCCGGTCGTGATGGCGCCCAACACCTTGTTAGGCAAGACCGACCATATACCACAAATACCCCAACTATTGCCTGTTCAAGAGTTTAAATCACAGTTATTAAATTACCAAACCATTAAACAAAGGTTATAGATACGTGGAAAATGTACTGAAATCCAACAGAATACGGAAAACATAAGCCCAAAACAGGATCTGGTGTCACGACCATGAGCCTCTAATACAGAGTGTCACCCTAACAATACTGTCTAAGAAGCAGAATAATATAAGATAAAGGGTAGGAGGGAAGAATCAGGGCTGCGAACGCCAGGCAGCTACCTCGATGCTCCCGAAGAAGTGCTGATCAGCTAAATAGGTCCTCCCTCAGTCTGTGATGCACCTGAATCTGCACACAAGGTGTAGAGAGTAAAGTGAAAACTCCGACTCAGTGAGTAATAGGCATAAATAACAACTGAAAGTAAGAAATTCACGAAAAAACACACAAGGCATCTATAGCAGGCAGTACCAAACCTTTAACAGTAAAACCGGTGAGTCAATAAAGTAGTAGAACAGAATAATAACCATGACAGGTAACAGGTAAGAAATGATGCAATAATGCAATGCAATGCAAATACTGACACTCTCAAGTACCCACTGCGGCGTGCAGTCCGAGCCAACCATATACAAATACTGGTACACTTAGGTACCCAATGCGGCGTGCAGTCCGAGCCAACCATATATATATTTTACGTCGACGGCGCTCACTGGGAGTGTGTACAGACTCCGGAGGGGCTCCTATAGCCCAAGTGTAATAAACAATTCGTCTTGTGGCAACAACCAGGCCATCGACCTCGATATCATATACCATTGCTGCGGCGTGCAGCCCGAGCCATCCAAAATTTCCAGAAAATCAATATAAGCCCTTCAGGCACTTTCAAAACAGTAATCCACAACCCCAAATATCATTTAAATATTATTTGAGTTTCCAAGTTTAGAAAAAGGGGCTGAGTTTGCAAAACATACTGAAAACCTTAGAAAAAGGTTAAACAATGTGTAAAGTATGCAAATCAGTAAAATCAATCCCTGAAGGATCCCAATAAACGGCACGAAGCCCAGGTACAATAGTTAAACCAAGTGACAATGGTTTCCAACAAGTTCTAGTAGTAAATCACAGTAAAAACATCACCGGGATGGAAGAAGTCACATCCCCAATAACTAACAGCCCCGCACTAGTCATAGAGCGCATGCCTCGCCTCAATATAGCGGTACGATGTGAAATACCGGGGTTTCAGACCCTCAGTTCATCATTTACACTCATTACTCACCTCAAGTTGGCCCAAAATCTAGCTCGCTATGCCCTTTCCTCTCGAATTGGCCTCCTCGTGCGACAAAACAGAGCAAAACCACAAGGAATACATTACAATAGGCTAAAGGAATATAACCCAATTGAAAAGACTCGATAAACATCGAAAAATACGAAGTTGGCAAAATTCGAGCCCCGGGACCACTTCTTGAAAAATTACAAAATTCACATCACCGGATTCCTCGTCTCGCCACGAGTACATACATATCAAATTTATCAAAATCGGAGTCCATTTGACCCTTCAAATTCTATTTTTTTTACATCACAACTTCTCAAGCCCTAACTTACCCCATTTTGGTGAATTCCCACTAATTTCCATGATAAATCTACCATAAACTCGAATAATTAGGCCAAGAAACTTACCTCCAATCGATTCTCAAAACCCTCGAAAATTCTCGCCCAAAGCTCTCAAACTCGTTCAACAATGGAGGAAAAATGGTGGAGCTCGCGGATGAAATAAAACCTTTAAACCCTTTCTGCCAACAGTAAATTTTGCTTCTGCGGTCCCGCTTTGGCTTATGCGGGACCGCTTCTGCGGCCAAAAATCCGCTTATGCGGTTCTCACTTAAAAACCCAATCTTCGCTTTTGACACTCGAACTTCGCTTCTGCTGTTCACCCAAGACCGTTTCTGCGGTTATTCACTCGCTCCTGCGGACCCGCTAATGCGAAAAGGATCCGCTTTTGCGGCGCTACTCAACTCCCCACGAAATCGCTTCTGCGCTCTTCTACCCGCTTCTGCGGTCCATTTCCGCAGAAGCGAAAATACCAGATGACACCAATATCAGACCTGAAGCAAACTTCAAAAACTCTTGTTTAACCACTCGACTTCACCCCGAGGCCCCCGGGACCTCATCCAAAAATACCAACACACCCTAAAACCTTATTCAAACTTGTTCCAATCCTCAAAACACATCAAACAACACTAAAACCACCAAATTACGTCGGATTCAAGCCTAAGTTTCTTAAAAATATCCAAAATACGCATTCGATCAAAAATCCGACCAAAACACCTCCGAATGATCTGAAATTTTGCACACATATCCAAAATCACCTAACGGAGCTACTGCAACTCTCAGAATTCCATTCCGACCCTCGGATCAAAATCTCACCTATCAACCGGAATTCACCAAAATTCTAACTTCGCCAATTCAAGCCTAATTCTACACCGGACCTCCAAAATCACTTTTGATCGCGCTCCTAAGTCACAAATCATCCCCCGAAGCTACCCAAATCAATGGAAATCACATCCGAGTCCTATAATTCAATAGTCAACTTCCGGTTGACTTTTCCAAGACAAGCTTTCCTTAAGGAGACTAAGTGTCTCATTTCTATCTAAAACCAATCCAATTCAACTCGATCACCTCAAATACCGATAATGAAGCATGGAGAAACATAATATTGGGGAAACGGGGCGGTAACTCAAGTGAAAACGGGTCGGGTCGTCACATCCTCCCCAACTAAAATAAGCGCTCGTCCTCGAGCGGGTCAAGAAACATACCTGGAGTTTCAAACAAGTGAGGATATCTACTCCGCATCTCCCGCTCGGTCTCCCAAGTAGCCTCCTCTACGGGGCGACCTCTCCACTGCACGTTCACTGAAGCTATATCCTTTGACGTCAACTTTCGAATCTGATGACCCAAGATAGCCACTGGCTCCACATCATATGTCAAATCATCATCCAACTGAACCGTGCTGAAGTCCAAAACATGGGACGGGTCCCCAACATACTTCCGGAGCATAGATACATGAAATACCGGATGAAGCCCCGACAAGCTGGGTGGCAAAGCAAGCATATAGGCCACCTCCCCAATCCTCCTGAGAACCTAAAAATGCCCAATGAACCGCGGACTCAACTTCCCTCTCTTTCCAAATCTCATAACGCCCTTCATGGGCGAAACGTTCAACAAGACCTTCTCGCCCACCATATAAGATACATCTCGAATGTTCCTGTCCGCATAACTTGTGGTGATCTAAATAAAAAAATAATACTTTCATAACATTTTGAATTAAAAAGAAAAGAAAAACGAAGAAAATAAAATAGATTTTAAACAATAAGAAATTACATGTGGCAGTGGGTATATCTTACCGCTTGCCAAATGTTTGGTTCTCTACACCACGTCTACACTTGTGGTGACATTTATTCCCCTTTAAAAAAGTTTTGGGGTTAATAGGACTTCCGAAAAAGGAAGTTGTGTCGTAGCAACTTCGGATATAGTTTAGGGGGGTATAATACATTATACCTTTTAGTAACTTGTATTTTTTAAAATTTTTATTTTATTACTCAAGTATATTGTTTAAATCATAATATTTACTTGATTTATAATAATTGTGTACTCATGAATATGGGGTACACGCGCAAAGCGCGTATCTAGAACTAGTACTATATTATAAGTGTGAAACCACAAAATAAGAGTTAATTTACTAAAATATCCATGTAAAACTAAATGAACTTTTAGGTGAAACGGTTTTCCACTAAAAACTTTGTTTGCTTGCATTTTTTTCTTCAATTTTAGTGGAAATCATCTCGCACTTATTATAATATTTTTAAAATATTTAATTTGTACTAATTAGCATAGAATATACGTGCAACGCAATTGTTTGAAATCTAATATATATATATATATAAGTTGTATAGATAATTTTTTTTCAGTGAAAAATTAAAATATGGTAGTACAGTATAATGAAAATAATATGTCTGATTTTTTTTTTAAAGTTTGGGGAAAACTTTCCGTTCCCGCTCAAAAATACATCATTTTTTTTTTCTTCGGTGACCGTTGGATGTGATTTTAAGTAGATCTCTGTGACTCTTACGTCAATCCTTGTGATCATTAATCCACCAATCCGTGAGCTTCTAGTGCCCTATATATATATATGTATCATTTGAATTTCCCACTCATCTGTTCAATCAAATCAATCAATCACAAAAGGAAAATGGGTAGGAGAAATAGTCATCCTAACAAGCCTAAGGTTAGGGGTATTGGGGAATATGAGATTATGCTATTTGAAAGGTATACTGAAAATTCAGAGAAAGTGGAAGCCCCAATTTTGGGTAAAATGGCCGAAGGAGAAACCAGTGAAGCCCCAAAGGAAGAAGTCAGTCCCAAGTCAGCCTCTGAAGGAGTCACTCTCGATGCTGAACACCTCGGTCCGTATGAAAAAGCAGTCCGCCGAGCTTCCGATCAACTTACTCCGTCCATGCATTTAGAGGAGGTTGAAGGTTGCTTCAAAATAATGAGTAAGGTGATAATTAAGAACCCTGTTCATGTTCGTACTTTTTGCCAAATCTCCGAAAATATTGGGGGATTTAAAGGCAAC
>MU775119.1:27897-45616 GCA_026770625.1 Nicotiana glauca
CAAGAAGGAGATGAAGGAGACTTTGGAAGCATATGGAATCAAAGTTACCAAGAAATAATAGTCTTGTTCGTTTGTTATTTGAATTCCGTTTCTCTTTATATAGGAAAATAGGAAAACTAGGCATTGAAGTACATTCTCAGCTAAAGTCTCTAAGTAACTGATTCACAATTGTTTTTCTGTACCACATGGTAACAGTTAGATTGATCTAACCATTTATGCAAATTGATGAATTTCCATTTTCATTGCCTTTCTGTATGCTAGTACCTACGAAAATGCATTTTAATGTTTATTTTATGCCACGATTTAGAACTTAGATTGATGCACTTCTCACGATTTATGTAAATTAATCTCTTTCTGAAGTATAAGTTTCAAATATGCTAAATAGTGTAGTATGTTTTAGAGATTGTTCAGAAACTTTTTACTTGCTGAAAGAATCATGCCCTTTAATAATTGTTCACCAATTTCATTTTTGAATGCTACCACCTAGGCACCTACTCATCCGTGCACCATATCCATATGTCGTAACTACATTATAGCTTACATAATAATCACGTTTACTTTTCTCTCACTTGTCCTCCACATGTATGTTCAGGATGCATGGGACATGGCAGCAAGCCATTCCCAGCTTCCAACTCCAGTCGAGGATCCTAATGCGGAATTTTAGGTGAGCATAATGATTTACTGGCCGTTTGATATGTATGCTTAGAGTCCCAAAGCCTCAGCAATATAATACATAGAGATTAAATGTTGCCTTGTGTTTTGTATACCTTCAGCCTAGCCCGTTCTTCACGGAGCAGTTGAAAGCTTTTGAAGTATGGCTTGACCATGGATCAAAAGAAAAAAAACCCACCGGAGCAGTTGCCAATAGTGCTACAGGTAGGAAATTCCTGATGGTCCATATCAATTAATGGACCTTCGTTTGGTTTTTCTGGCCTTTTTGTGGTGACAGTAACTCTATAAGTTAGTTTCCTGGATGTAAGTTGTATCAGTCTCACATCTCCTGTCAATTCCTGTTTCTTTAATAGTTTGATGAAAAGTTGGGGCAAAATACTGGATATACCATACCATTCAGCAGTCAAATTCATAAACCATTTAGTCAACAGTTTTTGTTGTTCCCTACTTATCAAGGAAACCAACAAATTGTACTATATGTTGTTCCCGACCTGATAAAAGCATTGACTCTTCTCTCTTCTGCTTTTGGCTGAAATGGTTTGTTAGGAAAATAGGTAGAGCTACATATCACGCTAAAGATTTAACATTCCTGAATTTTCTTAGGAATTTTAAGAGAAAGATGTGACATGATGATGCTTTCCATGTTGCTGAGGAATGCTTGAACTGTCTCTTGGTATAAGGTCGAGATGTGGGAATGGTTAAACTTTTTTCGCATTGTCATTCCAAGGCTGCCTAATATTGGTTTAATTTTCTTACACATCGAACTTGTGTTATTCATTTCTTTTGAGGGTTCCTTTCTAGTCCAATGGATCCTGAGAAGGCTAGCCGAAGTATATCTATCAATGTCCAGCAGATTAGTGCACTTTTTATGGTTTTGGGAATCTTGTATTTAGAAGCAAATCATCCTGAGGAAGTTATTACAGTTAGTGATTGCGGGAAAAGATATTAGTAGTATGTATTTGTTGAGGTAAAAGAAATGCATTATATATATTGCTGTGCTGAATGTTCAGCTGGTACAGTTTGCTGGTTGACTAAAGCTTTTCTACTTGAATTATGAAGTAGGTAGGAGTTACTTGATGTTTATCCTTGTGACATTAAAGATATATACAGAAACAGGAAAACATAGTTCCCTCAAATATGAGCTGCTAGTTGTCTTTATTATTTTTTGGTTGTTATGTCAGGTTTCGTTACATTCTGTGGTTTTTTTACCTCCGTGCATTTTTCTCTTGCATTACACTATAACCAATCTAATCTTTTTATTAGGTGTTGCTTAGTCAATGCCATATATAAGCTTGTTACGGGACCTTGGGCTGCACTCATGAACTGGCTTCACATTTCCATTGTGTAATTGGTTGTCGCATCGGCTTCACAACTAATAGTATTAAAGTCAACTGTTTCCTTTCTCCTAGGCCTCATGTTCTAAAGCACCTCTCCACAACTTAGGCAAATTCTTGTCCTCATCTGGATGAATATCCTTCCACTCGATAAAACATGATTTTGCTGTAACTCATCACCTCTGTTATTCAATTATTTCATTTCCTGTGTAAGGAGGCCTGTATCGAAGCGGGCCTTATACATGTCTGCTTGAAGCATCCTCAGAAATGAACCCCTAATGATGGGCAAACTGAACCACTTTTCTTCAGTGGCTGTGCCTTTGTCTGGGAGAATTTCACAGAGGCACAAGTACTAGGTTTGCAAGCAGATGAACCAACAATATTTGCGCCTCTTCTGTCTGAACCCCAACCTGAGGTTCGTTCATTAATTTTATGTTGAGTGGTTGCAACTGGGTCCTCTATTTAATGTTCAGATTTTGACTATTAAGTTAAAAATTTATTGTTTCGGGTCCAAGTATATATTTTAGGATAATATTAGTTATCTTTTAGCCCTAATATAAATATCTCCGTTTAGATTATTTTGATAAAGACATTGATGAACTCCTTTGTAAGTGTACTGTGAATAGAATCCATTGTTGATTACTATAGATTTGGTTCATCTAATAGCTAACTGAGTGGCTGTTTGTTTTTAAGTGTTCTCTCTTCTAAATCTCTATCTTTACTTCCGTATTTGTGATCAATCCCATAGAGGAGAGGGCGTTGTACGCCTATCAAGTGCAAGGCCTAGGATCAAAACCCATTTTACTCATATCAGTGCAACCTAAATTTCCTTTTCCCCTTCCCTCTACTTGTTACCTCCTTTTGTTGAAACTTGTCTAAAATAAACCATAGATATTTGTATGGCTGTAGTCATTTCATTAAAGGTAAATTAGGACTTTTAAAGTTAAATTGTTTCTAAAATAAGGAAGTATGATATTCTTTTTAGGACAGACTAAAAAGGAAAGCATGACACATAAATTAGGACTAAACGAATAATAAATTTACATAAAATGTAATAGCAACCATAGCCATCAAATTCCGGATAAACCTATCAACTCCTACTCATATTAAGTTATCTATTTCCTCCCATATTTGGAGTGGTAAGTCAGGCTTATGATGGGATCAAAACTATTGACTCTCCTGCTGTATTAGAGAGACTCTTATTTGGTTGTTTATTTAGATCTTAGAAAATTAGTAATGTTTTAACTAACCAACGATCATTTGCATGCTTGTTGTCACATGAATCATAATGTGATCAAACTGGACAAATGTACTCTTAAAGAAGCCGAAGAATCAAAAGAGAGAAAAGAAGAAGCCTGAACAAGAGCCAAATTAGTGGCGAAGCCAGGAATTTCTATAAGAGTATTTAAATTTGAAAAAAGTAAAAATAACTCCCCGGCGAAATATATTCAATATATATTATTTACCTCTAAAACTTATAATATATATATATATATATATATATATATATATATATATATATATAATGTAATGTAATTTTTCGACAAATAGTGGTCAATTGACCGCCTTCAAGTAAATATAGCTTCGCCCCTGGGCCCAATGCTCTTCGAGAAATGGTCGGGCGACTCTAGGTGGTGAAAACTAGGGGTGTTAATGGTTCGGCTCGGTCGGTTATTTTATAAAATTTGTACCATATCAATTTTTCGGTTATTCTATTATGTATAACCAAAATTAGACTTTTCGTAACCGTCCTAATCATGTCGGTTTCACTTCGGTATCGGTACGGTTCGGTTAATTTTCGATATTTTTTGAAGTGTCATGTAAAATTCACCAGAAAAAATTGAATGCAGTAACATACTTTCTTTTATAGGACTTAGCAAAACTCTCTAGATATTTTTATTGTTTAAAGGATAATGAATTAAAAAACATGAAAGATGGCTAGACTATAGAAACACAACTATTCGACAACAACGTAAAAGAAACCAAGTAAAAGCAAAGAAAATATAAATCACATGAGTGGAAAGATATTAACCAAGTTGGGACTCAAGAATAAAGTCTATATTTTATTTTTTTTTGATGAAGTAAGTGACTATTATTAACAAAAGGCATCAAGAAGATGCAGATGTTACAAATAAACAAAAAATATCAGCCCAAAAATATCAACAAAAGATCTATCATAAGACTAAGGACCTGATAAATTCCAAAAAGGATTCAGGGTTATAAACAGGGGTAAGATTAACCCAAAAGATTAACTAAACATTTTGGCTTTAAGAGAATGATTGGCAGTTGAGACCCCATCAAAGCATCTCTCATTCCTTTCGGTCCATATACACCAGAAAATACAAGCAGGAACCATAGCCCAGATCCTTTTGATGGTTTTATTAACTTTCCATGAGCACCAACTCACAAAAGCCTCCCTAAAACTGCATGGCATAGACCAATGCAGATCAAAAAGAGCTAGGAACATGTTCCACATGTCTATTGCAACTGAGCAATGAAGAAACAAATGATTAATTGACTCAAACTTGCAGAGGCACATGTAACACCTATTAGGTAGCTGAAAATTTCTCCTGATGAGATTGTCTTGAGTTAAGCAAGAGCCCATTAGAGTGATACAACTAAAACAGATAACTTTTGGTGGCAGCTTAGCTCTCAAGATTAATTTTCAAGGCCATTGATCAATCATTTCTTTATTGGAGCTTAAGTGGGAGTAGCCTCCTTTGACGGAGTAAGTTCCCTCTTTGTTGTTTCCCCATTTAAGCATGTCTCTTCCCATGATGGAGACTATGTTGTTATGAATGCTTCCAAGAAGTGAAGTCAGATCTTCTATCTCCCAATCATTAAGATCCCTTCTTAGGTTTAGATTCTATGTATTATCCTCCATGTTTTTAGCAATAGTAGAGTCTAGATTGGTTGCAATTAGGAATAATCTTGGGTAGACATCCTTTTGTGTAGTGTGCCCCAACCATTTTTCATTCCAAATTTGGATGTGTGCACCATTTCCCACTTGTAGTGACGTGCTTCTTGAGAAATCCTCCCAAAGTTTCATAATATTCTTCCACAACCTAGTTCCATATGTTGTTCTAACCATATTAGTGCACTGGTGACTAGAAGTCCCATACTTTGCTTGGATGATCTCTTTCCAGAACCCAGCTTCCTCCTGGTTATACCCCCAGTGCCATTTCATAAGAATGCTTTTGTTGTGAAGTGCCAGATCTTTAACTCCAAGGCCCCCAAGTGTTTTGGGCATTGTAACTTTGGAATATTTGACTAAATGAAACTTATGCTCTTTACTATTGCCCTCCCAAAGGAAAGATCTTATGAGTTTGTCTAGTTGTTTTTGCACTTTGATTGGGATTGGGAATAGGGACATAAAATAGGTAGGTATACTATCCAAAACACTACAGATGAGTGTTCATCTACCCCCAAAAGAATGGTATTGTTGCTGCCATGATGCCAATCTTTTTTCAAACTTTTCAATGATCACATTCCAAATATCAGTTGCCATGTGTCTAGCACCCAAGGGCAGACCTAAGTAGGTAGTAGGAAATGATCATGTGGTGCAGAACATAATATTAGCTAGCTCCTCCAAGCGAGGTACCGCATTAATAGGATAAATGATACTCTTGGACATGTTAATGTGAAGTCCTGAAATTGCTTCAAAAATAATCAGAGTAAGATTGAGATATTGCACTTGAGTTTTTTCCGCATCACAGAAAATAAGGGTGTCATCCTCAAATAAGAGGTGGGATACGGAGATTGATGAGCTTGAGATGTTCCCCACTTCAAAACCTTTCAACCATTGCAATTGCTTGGCTTTTTCTAGCATTCTACTAAGCCCCTCTATAGCCAAAATGAAGAGAAAGGGAGACATGGGGTCTCCTTGCCTAGTCCATCTTTTTGGAGAGAAAAATCTCACTAGGCTTCTATTGACAAGAATAGAGTACTTCACTGAGGTGAAGCAATATCTAATCCATTTGATCCATCTTTCACCAAATCTTATTTGCCTTAGAATTGATATAAGGTAAATCCAGTTGAGTTTGTCAAAGGCCTTCTCAATGTCAAGCTTAAAAAGGAGACCAGGTTCACAGCTTCTTTGTCTCCAGTTCAGAACTTCATTAGCAATAAGGGCAACGTCAGTGATTTGCCTGCCTTTTATGACTGCATTTTGATAACCCGGTATCAGTTTCCGATCACTTTCTTCAGCCTCTCTGCTAGCACATTTGCCACTATCTTGTAGAAACTACCAATAAGACTAATAGGCCTAAAATCCTTGAGTTCAGTTGCTCCTTTTCTTATATGAATGAGAGCAATAAAAGAGGCATTGAAGGATTTTACCATGTGAAAATTGTTGTGGAAGTAGTTGAAAGCTCTCATGAGGTCCTGTTTTATAGTGTCCCAACACTTTTGATAGAAAGCCATGGTAAATCCATCAGGATCAGGGCTCTTGTTAGGTACACAGGAGTTGACAGCATTCAGAATCTCCTCTTCTTCAAAGTCATGTTCAAGAGCCTCTTTATCCTCCGTAGCCAAACATTCTAAGCCTTCAAATCTAGCTGTAGGTCTCCGATTTTCATTTTTGGAATATAACTCTTGATAGAAATCAAGGATCGCCTCTTTCACATGCTCTTTATCTTTAATGATGTTATCCCCCACTTGTATTCTATCAATGCAGTTGTATCTCCTATGTGAATCGGCCATTTTTTGAAAGTATTTAGTGTTTACATCACCCTCTTTCAACCACATGCACCTAGACTTTTGTCTCCATGATATCTCCTATGCTCTAGCTAGCTGTTGTATCTCTATTCTCAGTTTCAGCATGTTGTTTTTTTCAGATTGAGTTTGTAACCTTCCTTCAGTTGCCTTCTCTAAAATGAGGAGTTCTTCCAAAACTGTATTGGTTTTGTTGCTTATCTTGCCAAAAATCTCCCTATTCCAAGTTACTAAGTCCTTCATCAAGAGTTTCAGCTTTTGAGATAGTATGAAATCTGGAGAACCATTAACCTTGCAGCCTTGCCACCATATTTTAACCATGTAAGTAAAACCTTCTTGTTGCAGCCACATATTCTCAAATTTAAAGTAATATGGTTCAGTTGTCCAGTCACCACTTTCCAGTACAATTGGCCTATGATCTGAGACAACCTTTGGGAGAGCTAATTGCTTCACAGAGCCAAATAGTTCGTTCCACTCTGAAGATATAAAAAATCTATCAATTCTAGAGGCCTGCAAAGAGTCTTCACCTCTTGCCCATGTATAAAAAGCTCATTATAAAGGGAGACCAACTAAGCCGATATCTTGAATGAATTCAGAGAAGCTTTTCATGGCCCTAGATCTTCTTATACAATTGAATCTTTCACACTCAAAATGACAAACATTAAAATATCCTCCCACAACCCATCTTTCATTCAACAGACCCCTTGCAGCAGACAATTCATTCCAAAAATCCACCATTTCCCAATTTGAGTGGGGCCCATACACCCCAGTGAAGCAAAATATGAAGTCTACATGTATTCCTTCCAGCATATCCAAAATAGAGTGTTGTCCCGGGTGTGAATCAATGCAGTTCCATTGACTTCTATCCCACAAAATAATGATGCCTCCTCTTTTACACTAGCTTTTAATTCAACCCAGTCAACCCATCTTGAGCCACATATCTGCCTTGCAATAGCATTAGAAAAGTTTTCAGTCTTCGATTCTTGTAGGCATAGAACATTTGGCTTGTATGTTTGAATCATTGACTTAATGGTGCTTCTCTTGATCATATCAATGAGCCCCCTTATATTCCAGCTAATAATTTTGATTTTCATTCAGAGTATGACTTGTGATGTCTGCCCCTAATTGACCTTGTTCCTTTTCCATATTTCATGGTGCATTCCAGTTTTTAGCTTCACTATCGGCCTTGTTTTTTAATTTTTAACCCCACTACTATTCTCCCTTTGTTGTTGAAGTTGACTTCTTCTTCTTTCTTCCATTCTCAGGATCATGTCCAGAATCTCATGCTCGAAACCTGCTGAATTAACCCCAAACGTCATGGCAATCTTGGTCCAATGGGAGCCCTTGATTACCGCGGGAGTATGCACCAACTGTTGCCCATGAAAATTGTCACCATGCCAAGGAAGAAGCAAGGTGTCTCTTCCAGAAGGAGAAGAGAAATCAAAGTCAAGGGCAGTAGCCACAGTAGCTAAAGTGAGTTCTAGGATAAGCGAAGGAAGAATGAGAAGTAGTTGCTTGTATTTAGCTTCATCGTCTGCTTCATTATATCTAGCACCAGAAGTTCCATGGCCAGCGTGAAAGCCTGTTTGTAAAGGCTTCGGTGGGGTGGGTTTAGTAGAGACTAAATTAAAAAGTGATTGGGCTGGCCCAGTAGCTCTCCACTCTTGCTTTTGTTTCCCTTTTGAATTAAAAGCAGCACGTTTCCCTTTCTTTCTATTTGCACAATAAGTATGGTCCAGAACCTGATGTAGGGTAGGGCATTTTAATATTTGGGCATGTTTACCATTAGTTGGCCCAACTCTAAGAGCATATTCAAACTTTAAATCAGATGATACAGCTGTTATGTGGGGTTTCTCTTTGGACCGTTGGTCACAGGACCAAAAGTCACCCACATTTTGACCTTCTTTTCCGACGGCAATAACTGTAGCGTGGACATCTGAGATGATGGAAATTTCATAAACATGTTGCCCAACTAAAAGATCAATCTTATTTCAAAGATCTTGAGAATAACCTCTGATGCATATACGAGCCTAGAGTAGGTGATTTCTCTTCCTTTCGTCATCATCAGTGCTGATATAACCACCACATTTGTTGCTAATAAACTTCAAAGTTTCTTCTGACCACGCATGAAGAGGGATACCAGAAGCTCTGATCCATCGATATACCAGAAGCTAGGAACATGTTCCACATGTCTGTTGCAACTGAGCAATGAAGAAACAAATGATTAATTGACTCACACTTGCAGAGGCACATGTAACACCTATTAGGTAGATAAACATTTCTCTTGATGAGATTGTCTTGAGTTAAGCAAGAGCCCATTAGAGTGATCCAGCTAAAACATATAACTTTTGGTGGCAGCTTAGCTCTCTAGATTAATTTTCAAGGTCATTAATCAATCATTTCTTTATTGGAGCTCAAGTGGGAGTAGCCTGCTTTGACGGAGTAAGTGCCCTCTTTGTTGTTGCCCCATTTAAGCATGTCTCTTCCCTGGATGGATACTATGTTGTTATGAAGGCTTCCAAGAAGTGAAGTCAGATCTTCTATCTGCCAATCATTAAGATCCCTTCTTAGGTTTAGATTCCATGTATTATCCTCCCTGTTTTTAGCAATGGTAGAGTCTAGATTGGTTGCAATTAGGAATAATCTTGGGTAGACCTCCTTTAGTGTAGTGTGCCCCAACCATTTTTCATTCCAAATTTGGATGTGTGCACCATTGCCCACTTGCAGTGACGTGTTTCTTGAGAAATCCTCCCAAAGTTTCATGATATTCTTCCACAACCTAGTTCCATATGTTGTTCTAACCATATTAGTGCACCGGTGACTAGAAGTCCCATATTTTGCTTGTAGGATCTCTTTCCAGAACCCAGCTTCCTCCTGGTTATACCCCTAGTGCCATTTCATAAAAAGGCTTTTGTTGTGAAATGCCATATTTTTAACTCCAAGGCCCCCAAGTGTTTTGGGCATTGTAAATTTGGACCATTTGACTAAGTGAAACTTATGCTCTTTACTGTTGCCCTCCATAAGAAAGATCTTCTGAGTTTGTCTAGTTGTTTTTGCACTTTGACTGGGATTGGGAATTGGGACATAAAATAGGTAGGTATACTATCCAAAACACTATTGATAAGTGTTAATCTACCCCCAAAAGAAAGGTATTGGTGCTTCCATGATGCCAATCTTTTCTCAAACTTTTCAATGATCACATTCCAAATATCAGTTGCCCTGTGTCTAGCACCCAAGGGCAGACCTAAGTAGGTAGTAGGAAATGATCCTGTGGTAAAGAACATAATATCAGGCAGCTCCTCCAAGCGAGGTACCACATTAACAGGATAAATGATACTCTTGGACATGTTAATGTGAAGTCCTGAAATAGCTTCAAAAATAATCAGAGTAAGATTGAGATATTGCACTTGAGTTTTTTCTGCATCACAGAAAATAAGGGTGTCATCCGCAAATAAGAGGTGGGATACGGAGATTGATGAGCCTCAGATGTTCCCCACTTCAAAACCTTTCAACCATTGCAATTGTTTGGCCTTTTCTAGCATTCTATTAAGCCCATCCATAGCCAAAATGAAGAGAAAGGGAGGTAGGGGGTCTCCTTGCCTAGTCCATCTTTTTGGAGAGAAAAATCCCACTGGGCTTCCATTGACAAGAATAGAGTACTTCACTGAGGTGAAGCCATATCTAATCCATTTGATCCATATTTCACCAAATCCTATTTGCCTTAGAATTGATATAAGGTAAATCCAGTTGAGTTTGTCAAAGGCCTTTTCAATGTCAAGCTTAAAAAGGAGACCATGTTCACCGCTTCTTTGTTTCCAGTTCAGAACTTCATTGGCAATAAGGGCAACGTCAGTGATTTGCCTGCCTTTTATGAATGCATTTTGATAACCGGGTGCCAGTTTCTGATCAGTTTCTTCAGCCTCTCTGCTAGCACCTTTTCCACTATCTTGTAGAAACTACCAATAAGACTAATAGGCTTGTAGAAACTACCAATAAGACTAATAGGCCTAAAATCTTTGAGTTCAATTGCTCCTTTTCTTTTACGAATGAGAGCAATAAAAGAGGCATTGAAGGATTTTACCATGTGAAAATTGTTGTGGAAGTGGTTGAAAGCTCCCATGAGGTCCTGTTTTATATTATCCCTACACTTTTGATAGAAAGTCATGGTAAAGCCATCAGGACCAGGGCTTTTGTCAGGTGCACAGGAGTTGACAGCATTCAGAATCTCCTCTTCTTCAAAGTCATGTTCAAGAGCCTCTTTATCCTCCGTAGCCAAACACTCTAAGCCTTCAAATCTAGTTGTAGGTCTCCGATTTTCATTTTTGGAATATAACTTTTGATAGAAATCAAGGATCACCTCTTTCACATGCTCTCTATCTTTAATGATGTTATTCGCCACTTGTATTCTATCAATGCAGTTGTATCTCCTATGTGAATTGGCCATCTTCTGAAAGTATTTAGCGTTTACATCACCTTCTTTCAACCACAAGCACCTAGACTTTTGTCTCCATGATATCTCTTCTACTCTAGCTAGCTGTTGTATCTCTATTCTCAGTTTCAGCATGTTGTTTTTTCCAGATTGAGTCTGTAACCTTCCTTCAGTTGCCTTCTCTAAAATGAGGAGTTCTTCCAAAACTCTACTGGTTTTGTTGCTTATCTTGCCAAAAATCTCCCTATTCCAAGTTACTAAGTCCTTCTTCAAGAGTTCCAGCTTTTGAGATAGTATGAAATCTGGAGAACCATTAACCTCGCAGCCTTGCCACCATATTTTAACCATGTCAGTAAAACCTTCTTGTTGCAGCCACATATTCTCAAATTTAAAGTAAGATGGTTTAGTTGTCCAGTCACCACTTTCCAGTACAATTGGCCTATGATCTGAGACAACCTTGGGGAAAGCTAATTGCTCACAGAGCCAAATAGTTCGTTCCACTCTGAAGATATCAAAAACCTATCAATTCTAGAGGCCTGCAAAGAGTCTTCACCTCTTGCCCATGTATAAAAAGCTCCTTGTAAAGGGAGACCAACTAAGCCCATGTCTTGAATGAATTTAGAGAAGCTTTTCATGGCCCTAGATCTTCTTATACAATTGAATCTTTCACACTCAAAATGACAGACATTAAAATCTCCTCCCACAACCTATCTTTCATTCAACAGACCCCTTGTAGCAGACAATTCATTCCAAAAATCCACCCTTTCCCAATTTGAGTGTGGCCCATAGACCCAGTGAAGTAAAATCTGAAGTCTACATGTATTCCTTCCAGCATATCCAAAATAGAGTGTTGTCCCGTGGGTGAATCAATGCACTTCCATTGACTTCTATCCCAAAAAATAACGATGCCTCCTCTTTTACCACTAGCTTTTAATTGAACCCAGTCAACCCATCTTGAGCCCCATATATGCCTTGCAATAGCATTAGAAAAGTTTTTTGTCTTTGATTCTTGTAGGCATAGAACATCTAGCTTGTATGTTTGAATCATTGACTTAATGGTGCTTCTCTTGCTCATATCATTGAGCCCCCTTATATTCCAGCTAATAATTTTGATTTTAATTCAGAGTATGACTTGTGATGTCTGCCCCTAATTGACCTTGTTCCTTTTCCATATTTCATGGTGCATTCCAATTTTTAGCTTCACTGTCGGCCTTGTTTTTTAATTTTTAACCCCACTGCCATTCTCCATTTGCTGTCGAAGTTGACTTCTTCTTCTTTCTTCCATTCTCAGGATCATGTCCAGAATCTCATGCTTGAAACCTACTAAATTAACCCTAAATGTCATGGAAATCTTGGTCCAATGGGAGCCCTTGATTACCGCGGGAGTATGCACCAACTGTTGCCCATAAAAATTGTCACCATGCCAAGGAAGAAGCAAGCTTCCAGAAGAAGAAGAAAAATCAGAGAAATCAGAGTCAAGGGCAGTAGCCACAGTAGCTAAAGTGAGTTCTAGGATAAGCGAAGGAAGAATGAGAAGTAGTTGCTTGTATTTAGCTTCATCATCTGCTTCATCATATCTAGCACCAGAGGTTCCATGGTCAGCGTGAAAGTTTGTTTGTAAAGTCTTCGGTGGGGTGGGTTTAGTAGAGGCCAGATTAAAAAGTGATTGGGCTGGCCCAGTAGCTCTCCACTCTTGCTTTTGTTTCCCTTTTGAATTAAAAGCAGCACGTTTCCCTTTCTTTCCATTTGCATAATAAGTATGGTCCAGAATCTGATGTAGGGTAGGGCACTTTAATATTTGGGCCTTTTTACCATTAGTTGGCCGAACCCTAAGAGCATATTCAAACTGTCATATGGGGTTTCTCTTTGGACCGTTGGTCACAGGATCGAAAGTCACCCACATTTTGACCTTCTTTTCTGACGGTAATGACTGTAGCGTGGACATCTGAGATGATGGAAATTTCATAAACACGTTGCCCTACTAACAGATCAATCTTATTTGAAAGATCTTGAGAAGAACCTCTGATGCATATACGAGCCTAGAGTAGGTGATTTCTCTTCCTTTCGTCATCATCAGTGCTGATATAACCACCACACTTGTTGCTAATAAACTTCAGAGTTTCTTCTGACCACGCATGAAGAGGGATACCAAAAGCTCTGATCCATCGATATTCAGAGTTTGGTACTGACTCAATTGTTCCGGCGACTGGAGACCAACAACTGAGAGTGAGTTTTCGCCCATTCCAGTACCATTCACTAACCTTAATCCTCTTTGCCCCCTGCTTCGAAGGGAGCTCGAAGAGGAATTTATTATGTGTAAGGGGTGTGACTCTCAGTCTTGCCGTCATCCTCCACCTCTTTCGAAACCAATTTTGAATAACCTCTGCGCTTAGGCTTGAACTGAATGGATCATTAAAAATACCCACCAGACAGTGTGAAAGACAACTAAGCAACTGAACACCGATATTTTTCGGTGTGGCTTGAGGTTGCGTCATCATTTCTGGCCATTTCTGCACATTAGTTGCAGTGCTATACGACTTCTCCAGTGAGGAGAATCTTGATAGATCTGGGCCGGATGGCTTGCCCAAGAACCTGAGTATTTTATCAATAATATGACTCCAACCGATGTTATATTCTGCCTCCGGTATTATGACCGTCAATTTTGTGTCACCCAACCACTTTTCAATCCTGATAAAACGCCCATGGATGTTGTAATTCTGATAAACTCTGTATAATATTTTCTGTTGCTTCCTTCCCCATCTTCTGTAAAGATCACATACACCCCTAGATGCCTGCTTAAGGGATCTGCAAACCCAATGAAGATTATCTTCATCAATTTTTAACTTGCTAGTAAAGCGTGAATTGTGCTCAATAAAAAGAAACCACCTGTAATTGCCCTCACTAATATAAGAGATTTCGAAAGATTTATTTTGAGAAGTGAAAAAGATCCTCTCTCCCATATTAAAATTTGGCTAAGCAACTGTAAGGCCTCGCCGGAAAGAGAGTCAGAGAGGAGGGGGTTGGTGCACATATCCCAAGTCAGAGAGAAAAAGTAGAGAGAACATTTTTTTTCTCAGCCTTTTAATCTGGATTTACCTAATCAACAATAAAGTCTATATTAAATATTCAAAAAGATAAATCTAAATTATATGAAAGGAAACATATTCAATACATTATAGTTTGCTACTCATAATCGCTAGAATACTCTGTGTCTTGCTGATAAAGATACTTGAAATAACTTAGTTTAAGTATGAGTAGCATAATAAGTTTTAGGAATTAGTATGTTGAGTTTAATTACTTATTGGCTTGTAACAATTTTCATAATTTCAAGGCCCAATGAAAAATTTAATGCTTTATTAGTTTTAAACATACTATATAAATATATTTTTCACATGTAAAATTTATTCGGTATGGTTCGATATTTTTTCAGTTTATATTTATAAAATAAAAAACCTACCCTAATTATCGGTACGGTTATAGATTTATACAAAAACCTACGGTTTCTTCAAAAGAAATCCAAAAGTCGGTTCGGTTCGGTACAGTTCGGTCAGTTTAGTCGATTTTCAAATATTCATTGACACCCCTAGTGAAAACAAGAAGCAAGTTGCATGTTAAGACCTCTTCTTGAAATTGTGGTTCCAAATTTTCAATTTTTATATGTCAAACAAAAAGCAAGTTGCTTGTTAAGACGAGGATGTTGAGATGGATGTGCGGGCGCATCAAGTTGGATAGGATTAGAAATAAGGCTATTCGCGACAACATGGGTCTGGCCCTTATTGACGACATGATACGGGAAGCGCGGCTTAGATGGTTTGGTCATGTGAGGAGGAGGAGCACAGATGCCCCTATGAGAAGGTGTGAGAGGTTGACATTAGAGGGTCTAAGGAGAGGTAAAGATAGGCCAAAGAAGAGGTGGGGAGAGGTGATTGGGCAAGACATGTCGCATCTTCAGCTGGCCGATGACATGGACCTTGATAGGAAAGTATGAAGGTCGAGGATTAGGGTAGTAGAGTAGGTAGTCTAGAGTGTTCATAACAGTAGTATTGGCACGCAATCTCGCTTTTTGTTGATAGTAGGTTTTTATGACTAACCGTTATTTTCTTTCATTGTTGATCGCTGTACTATCTTGTTATCTTTATTTTGCTTTTATATGGCTTTTGGTGTTGTCCCTTCTTGTCTATAATTTTATTAATGTGGTGCATATGCTTTCCTGAGCCGAGGGTCTATTGAAAGAAACCTCTCTATACTTACAAAATAAAGGTAGGGTCTACGTCTACATTACCCTACCCAGACCCCACAGTGTGGGATAATACTGGATATGTTGTTGTTGTTTCCTCTTCTCGTCGTGAATCTTAGATTTTTTCTAATTCTTGGTTTCAACTAGCGCCTAGTAAAGGGACAATTTATTGTCAAAGCTGACTTCCTTTAACGAGTGACTCTCTTTGTTGACGATAAAAGCGATGATTTGGGCTGCCTGAAATAATTTTTTTCAGTCCTAATCCTAATAAATATCACATGAAGCACATGATCACCCAAATTCCTAGTAAATGAATTTGCTTTTCCTAAAGTTCTGTTTAATTTCTGAGATACTTTGACATCCATTTATATACCTTAGTCCAAAGAAATGTATTGATGTTTTGATTTGACTTTGACTAGTTTTTGAAGATCAAGTTTTGCAAAGTACATTTGGGTTGAAGTTATGAACTTTTATATAAATATAATAGCCTTTGAAAGAAATATTATAGGTATTTTTAGTTATTAGGAAAATATTTCCAAAGTTAACGACGTTTTACTAATTTGAACATTAAGTAATTTTCATTGAAGACCAAAAGGCTCAAATGACTATTCCTTTTAGATATAGATACTACTAATTAATTATCCGGTCGTATCTGATTTGTATATTTGATTTGATACAAATATTTACAACCAAGAACACAGAGAAGGGGTAGATTCGTTAAGAAAATTAGGTCAAAATAAGCGAATTTCGATATATAAATTAGATCATAGTTGAATTTGACGAAATTTTTTTCTAATTAAAGTGTATTGACTAACGAACAAGCGGCGAAGTTGACACTAGGATAGAGGTTTGGAGACAGACCATAGAGTTTAACGGTTTCAGGTTGAGCATGACCAAGACGGAGTACTTAGAGTGCTAGTTTAGTGACATACCTCATTGGGGGGAGAGGTTGAGGATTGGTACACAAGTCATCCCCAAAAGAGGAAGTTTCAAATATCTGAGGTCAATAATCCAAGTAGATGGAGATTGGCCACATCTTATTAGAGCAGGGTAGATGAAATGGAAACTCACATCCAGTGTTTTGTGTGATACACCAATACTTAAAGATAAATTCTTTATAGTGGTTATTAGACCAACAATGTCGTATGGGGTAGAGTGTTGGCCAATCAAGAACTCTCACGCCCAGAAAATTAAAGTAGCGAAAATGAGGATGGTGAGATGGAAGTGTGGACATACTAGGAGAGATAAGAATAAGAACAAAGATATTCGGGACAAGGGGAAAGAGACTTCCGTGGTTGACAAGACGGAGGAAGCGAGCCTAAGATAGTTCGTACATGTGAAGAGGAGCTGCACAGATGCCCCAGTGAGGAGGTGTGAGACATTGACTATTGTGGGTCTAAGGAGAGGTAGAAATAGGTCGAAGAGGTATTGGGGAGAAGAGATTAGACAATATATGGCACATCTCCAGCTTACCGAGGACATAACCTTAGATAGTATGATATGGAGGTCAAGGATTAGGATAGAAGATTAATAGGCAACCTAGTTTGAGATATTATATGTGTTCCATGTTTTCCATATCATGTGTATTATTATTATTCTCCTATTATCTTAGTTTGTAATTTTTATGACTACCTGTTATTTCCCGTGTGTCATTGTTCCGTTATTTTGATGTTGTTATTGTTCTGCTCTTCATTATTTTAACATGCCTTCTTCACTATTGCTTTTCTTTTTCAAACCTGTTGAGCCGAAGGTCAATCAGAAATTACCTCTTTATCTCCACAAGGTAAAAATAAGGTTTGCATACACATTACCTTCTCACATAATGAGAACACCGGATATGTTGTTTTTCTACTTAAGGTACGATTGTGTGTTTTCTCATTATTGAAATGAAAACAAACAGATTACCATTCCAGTTTTAAACTCAAAATAAATAAAACTTGGTTTTAGGTCCAAGATTATAAATATAGGGGGCAAGGAAACGTAAACACCATGTGGGTCTAGAGTTATAACACAGAAAGCATGCCTTTGAGCACTCACTTCAAAATTAAAATCTTTCTAAGCTTAGCACCAAAGGAATAGACTTCAGAAAGTACCTGCTTACTAACTACAACAAGGTCCACTCGGCTTATTGATAATAACAGTCTTAAAATCGAAAGCATCAATCCTACACAAGGCAATCTTTTGAAATGGCCGTTCCTTAAATTTGGTTGTATCTGGTATAGTAGTATATTTGACTTGATACAAATATTACAACCAACAACACAGCATACTACTGGATTCGTAGAGAAATTTCAATATATAAATTAGATCAAACTTATAGCTCCCTTAGAAATA